>LUCM01011169.1:0-21983 GCA_008360955.1 Fasciolopsis buskii | reverse complement strand
GCAGTCGACTGGACCTCGCTTTGGCAATCTGGAAGTGGAGTGGTTCGCCTGCTTCTTCTAAATTAAACCATATTATTTCTGCCATTGCCAACTGCCGGAAGAGATTATTTCGGTTCACGGATGTTGGATTTTTCATGCCTAACTTAGAAGCTTTTATAAAGTTTGATATTTTTCCATTGATGTATGTACACTGTGTTCATACATTTGAGAACTTCAACTTGCCTTTGGGATAAGTAGGTCTCCTACACTTCGCACTGTGCTTTTAGCCAGTTTTCTCTCCCAGTCGGTCTATTCATAGATTATGGCAGCCCTGATTCAAGTAATATTGGAGGCGTAGGTACCCACTCACATTCCGTGCAAATATTAGAACTCCCCCGGCCCCCTGGGCGCTCCTGTAGACCTATCGAATCCCTCGCAGACCCGGGACCTAGTTGCGAACCGCACCACCCAAACTATAATTTCGATCACCACTCGATTCACACACACACACGCACAACATTAGATTTAAATTGACTAATGGAACTGGAACCCATCCTTCCGCTTTATTTGCAGTAAACCGTACATAACCTTATATATAGTCGTCATTAGGAATACCTAAAAACGAACTTGTTCGTCACCCCACATTTCCTATCTTTCATTTAGATAGTAGGAATGAGAGTTGGAATCACATACATTATTCAGAATTCGGCCCTATGAAACGAAGAGGAATTCGACCTTATTCTCGTTGAAGCATCGTCTGACCCAAGGTTATTTCGGTGCAAGAACCAAGGCGATCAAGCATGTCATGCGTGACAAGAGAGACCGTTGCGTTGCCTGCAAGCTCATACCGGGATTGCACGTAGGCAATCGAAAATAAGGAATGTATCAAGATCAGTGACCGAATAGATTTTGATCCCGACTGACCACTCTTCCCGACTCGAGCTGTGACTCTGTATCTTTGCCTCCGATTTTACTTGAATCAAGGCTGCCATAATCTACTGGTGGGCCGACTAGGAGAGAAGACTGGCTAAAAGATCAGTGCGAAGCCCGGAGACTATGCAAAGTTTGGGAGACCTACCTGCCCCAAAGGCAAAGTAGTTGCAAGGGGTCACTGTGACACGTGCAGCAAATAGTTCCAATGTGCAGTTGGAGGGGTCAGGAGGGGATTTTTCGAGCTAAACTTCGATAGGGCAACCTAATCTGGGCCCGCTCAACATGCAAATGACTCACACAAAATGCCATCCTGAGAAGCACCCATTATGCCAACGGAAAACCTCGTCGGGAGAAGCTGACAGGCGGAACGTTGAGTGGGGAGATTTTGTTAGAAATGGTTTACTAGAGGCGAAAGAGAGCATGGATGTTGGGAGGAAGAGGATCTGGCACCTGCACCCGCGTTGATGGGAAAGAAAACTGGCAAAGGCTCTGCTGATCGGATAGGGACGTAGGTCATGGAATCCTCGGAGAATGTGCGCGTGGACTGCGTTAAAGCGAAGACGCTATCTCAAGGGTGTCAGGGGCAAGGGAAAGGAGAAAACCAGGAGAACAGAAGGCGAAAATCAATGGGCCTATGAAGAAGAGGCGCGGGGTCAGAAGTATATGAACCCAAAAATTTGCAGTAAACGAAGCGAATAATAAAGTAGGCTCTGCTGACCGGATAGGGCCGGAAAACACAGATCCACCGGAGAATGTGCGCGTGGATGGCGGTAAAGAGAAAGTATTATCCCGAGGGGTCACAGGCGAAGAAGAGCAAGCCAGGGAGAGAGCAAGAGGCGAAAAAGGACGGGCCTATGAAGGGGAGCTCAGGGGCACGAGCACAGGAACCCAAGAAGTGGCAAATGTCCTAGACCTGGAAACGAAATACTCAGAAGCAAGTGCAGGGCTGAACGAAGCAGAGCAAGCCCCGCACCAGATGAGCCGGAAGCTCAATAGCGTACAAAAATCCAGCGACATCGCTTTGGTTACAAATCGCAATGGCGTTATCCACGGGATCCTGAAGCCTTTATGAAGTAGGGGAAGCAGAGGGAACGACCGGTGAAGTACCAAACCCTCTCCGAACGACGGATATACCGGAACATGTTACTATGGAAGTAGTACTGCGACTGGGAAGATGGTAGTGAGTTAGTGGCCCTGGATGCCGGGACTCACGGCCAACGATGGTGGAATTCGCTAATCCACGGCATTGGGACAGGTTTTTGGCATCAGCCGATGGAATCGAGATGACCATCAGGGGGTGATTACCATATTACCAGATGATACTGGTATAAACAGGATCAAGGCTGAGGATAAAAAGAGGGCTCGCCAGGATTCAATACCGCGCGGCTGCATGTCCCCAATCTGAAAATGCAAAAGTTGGGCTAAGCAGCGCAAATGGAGACCACTACGTGCAGCAGGGCTGGAGGTAGATCTAGCGGACGGGCGCACCTTGGGCCACTGAGTCCGGTTCCGAAATCCGTGGCTGCCATACACCGGAAGAGCCAAAATAAGGAAGCTGGGAACGCGAGGGTGAGGATGGGGATCTCGACTATCATGCGATAAAGCGGGCAAGTGCCTTGGGAGCAAGTTCCGAGCAGGCGACAACCCCGTCCATTCAGCCCCCAAAAGAACAGAAGGGGGACTTTTAACAGTGGTCTATAGCAAAACACTGCGAACGTAAATACTAAGTGGCCGGAGTTACAAGTCAGGTCTCTGGATGTAAATGTGGTAGCTCTCCCTGAGACCTGGTTGCGGCCGGGAGGTGGTGACAATAATTTAATAGCGCGGGTTTATTTATTCCTTAGAATGGATAGAGCGGATGGGAAAACAAGAGGCGGGGCCCCGATACTAGTGGCCGAAAAGTACGAGAAGCATGAGGGCCGCAAACTGCACACCCCAGAAATAAGGGCGCTGGAAGTCATAATTGCAACTGCCGCTCAACGATCTCAGTTTTAGGTGTGTGCAGAAGTTTGGGGTCGACGCAAATGGAGGACGGGGAGCTGTTTTGCTTTCTCAGTGCGGTTGTTGGGTCTGCGGGCAAACTTTCCATTATGGGGGAGTTCAATGCCCCTGAGATTGGCTGGGTTTGCCAGACAGTTCAGGAAGCTACCTCCGGGCATCAACTCCTGATATTCGTGTGTGTGAGTGGGATGGTCCAACAGGTTACCCAAGCGGCTAGGTGGGGATTCGGGCATGTATCTTCAACCCTTGACTTGGTGCTAACAAGAACACAGAATAATATAGGGAGCCTTGAGTTGAAAGATCCAATAGTTAGGAGTGACCACGCCGTAATCCACATGCAAATGAGCCTGCAGGGACTGGTAGCTCTCGATAAATATGGAGGAACTTCTCAGGAATGGATAAAAGTAGGATGCTGGACCTGGGTCTACAAACTCGGCAGGAAGTAGAGTGAGGTAGCAACTTCGTGGATCGGCAGTGGGAGGCGGTTAACAGCAACCTGCTAGCAACAAGAAACTTAGTTGCACCCCTTCACAGAATCAGGTGAAATGGGCTGCCGCTATGGTTGATGAGTGGGACCACGAGAGCCACAAAGCGGAAACGCAGGGCTTTCATGAGGTATAAGGACACAAGACGACCGAGATTACCTTAGGTACATAGCGTAAAGAAAAAGAATATCATGCATCCAACGACAGTGTCGAGCCGCCTGCGAGGATCGCGTCGCTTGGGCCACTCAAGGCAACCTCAAAGACCATTACAATTACGTGCAACCCAAGGCTGCTTTGCGGAAGGCCGTAGGTGGAGTAAAAAATCACCAAGGGATTAGATCAGCTGACAGTCAGAAGAAAGGCGACTATATGTCGAAATTTTTCCAAACAGTATACAGACGGGATCAAGAAATACAGGGACGAACACTAGGTCTTACCATCCTTTTGGTGGAGATGTTGGACGGAGTGGTCACGGAGGAGGGAGTGTGGGATAGCCCAATGAAATTGGACGCGTGGAAAGCAGCGGGGCCCAAAGGTACCTACCCAGCGACAGTAAAGCCGCTGGCGGAGGTCCTGGTGAAACCTTGCACCCAGCTGTTCAAGGAATCGCTGAACGAAGGGCGGCTTCCCACGGGCTGGTTGACGTCGATTGTCATACCAGTGCATAAAGGAGGGGATAGAAAATCTGTATTAGCTATTGGCCGGTGAGCCTGCCATTCATCTTGCTGCGAACACTTAAAAGAGGCCTTTGCGACAGGGTGCTCAATCACCAAGAGGCTAACGAGTTATTGATGATGGAGCAGCATGGATTTTGGCACAAACGTTCCTTCTGACCAACCTCATGAGCTTCCCGGACGAAGTAACAGGACGGATTGACAGGGGCGATAGTATTTGCTATCTGGACCAACAGAAGGCCTTTGAGTCCGTGAACCTCAAGCTTCTTGACCAGAAAGTGAAGGATTTCGATGTTGGCGCTAAGGCGAATAACTGGATAGCACAAAGGCTGAAGGGCAGATCTTTCAGGTTGAGAGACCAGGGGTGTCAATCGGACAGAGGACTGCTACACAGCGGGGTGCCACAGGGGTCCCTCTCAGGGCCGTCGCTCTACCTTATGTATGTCAACGACTTAATAAGTGGGCTGAAAACCCCGTGTCTCATGTTTGCTGACGACATCAAACTATTAGGGATAGCGAACAGTGGGGCTATACAAAGGGATCTGGAAAATGTTTACCAGTGTTCGGTGAGCTGGGATCTTCCTTTGAACTTGGACAACTTTCGGCGGTTCATGGAATGAGAAGCAAAGTCCCCTCACCACATGGGTCCACTTGGGTACCAGATCGCGATGAAACAGACTCGGCAAGCAAGAGACTTCGGGATAGTCTTGAGTGTGAACCTAGTCCGCACTGTCAGAAGGCAGCCATGAATGCGTGGTGTGCCCTACGCCAACTTAAGAGGACCGTAGGAGCTAGGAGGTCCAACGCTCTTCTGCTGCTAATGAAGGCATTTTTCCGACCGTACTTGGAATACTGCGTCCAGGCATGGAGGCCACATTTAGTAAGAGACAGTGAAATGCTGAAACAGTTTCAGCTAGGTTTTACACGGTGGTTTCGACATTTGAAGCACATGGGATATAAGTAGAGACTGAGAGCGCTCGGCCTGAACAGACAGGCATCTCGCCATACAGTCCTGCAATCCACCTGGAACTGAAACTGGATGTCGCTTTGACGTCCTTTATCCAAATGGACCTGGAGCTGCAGCTGGACCATGCCGCGGACACCCCCTAATTACGCAGCAACTTCGGTGCTCTGGCTTTTCGTTTCACGCGAGTTATTTTGCTGGCTCAACCTGGACCAACGAATAAAAGCCAGAAGTCTACGGGAAACTATTTTGATGGTTGTTTTGTTACTGTTATTGCATGTTATCAAAAAACCAAAGTCACCGAACTTTCTGCTTTTCTGCCGGTCGTTGGATTCATTCCTGTAAATGTGGAGATCAGATAATTTGTAAATGCACTTGCCTTTCGGTGGCAGACTACCAACTTCCACTAAGCGATTGGGTTAGTTTGCATCGAAACTTTGATTGGACGTAACTTAGGTTTCTAAATCATTTCCACTGCTGTTTCGCACTTGATCATGTTTCCATGAAAATACCGGCATATCTTCTGCAAATGGGGAGTGCAATCCGGTAGTCTTGGAATCAGGGATATATTTTTTGTCATATGCCATACGCCGCTTGACTCGTAGGCCGTTGGGTAGTCTTCACGTATTTGACACCGCACTATAGTCAGCTGACTATCATCGGGCAATAGCTCCAGCGACTCTTTTTTCATTTAATTTCTTGAGTATCAACCATCAGGAGTTCCTTCGGTATTTTACATCTCCAGGATTTATCGTCCATCTTGTGCACAAACAATGGGGCGGAAATTTATGTGCTCAAACAAAACCCGATAAAAACATCAAGATGTTAAGTGAATAGACACTCAGAACGTCCTCGCTGTTGCCCGAGGCAGGTATTAGTTGGGCGATGGGTCGAGATGGTCAGTCGCTGACAGTAAAATGTTTGGTACCTTCAACCAGCGGAGTAGCGCCGTCTAGTTAGCTGACGGGTTTTTGGGTCTACGAAATCTCCAAGCTTTGGTTGTGGAGACTAGAGGGTATGGGCCAGTGACGTTACACTTGATATCCGTTCTCTCCTATACATTTGTTTAACTTGCCTTAGAGCCAATCTTTCACCGTTGTATAACCAGTTGTTTTGACGCAGCAGATCTGAAATAGGAAATTCGAGTTCTGTTTTCTTTTGGATAGGTAGTGTTCTGAGATAACCAAGGCCAGAGCACGTTGGTGCAATGATGTTGGCTGTAAAAACAACTGAACATGGGTATAATCTTGACTGACAAGAAATCTTATACTCCTTAGAATGGACCCCAATTATAATGGTTTCGGTACTCTGAGGCCCCATGAACGACTTAGGGTTCGGAAGGTTAGGTGCGTTATGCACAACGCATGCTTCAGCATGCGCTCCTTGCACAAAAGCAGCTAGTCACCGTTGATATCTTTTTGTAATACTTGGATCGTGAGTAAAGTAGAAGGAGCCGATGGGACCCATTGGACGGGTGGGGAGAGAAGAAACCGGCAGCCGGCAACCATGATCTTCGCATTTATAGTGAAAAAGAAGCACTTAAAGCCAAAATAGGTCAGGTGTGGTACCGAGCAACAGGACAGTGGATTGCCACCAAATTAACCGGTAGAGGTGGAATTCGAAATTCTGACTATTTGGGTGACAGACGCCTAATCCACTTGGCCACTGGTTTTTCTTCCTCAGAGTTCTAAACCGAGGGACGCCAAGTTTCTGTCTTCATATCCATATGCAACCTTTTTGTTCAAAAGTAAGTTCAATAAATTGACTTTTACGTAAATGCCCCCCCACAGTACTCTATTACTGGGTCCTTCGAGAGTGAATGCAGCTCAACGGCTGTTCAGTGGTAGGAAAGCTCTCAGGAGACTCACTAATTCCCAAATCTGACGAGAAACGGGTATTCTCCGCGTGCTCGAGGAGAAATTAAGGCGTCCCAAATACCTTACTTCAAATTATGGCAGGCGAATTGGCCACAGCAGACCAAGAAACATATGACCGAGTCCATGTTTGGTGCGACGAGTTACCACAACAAGGCAGGAAAGACTTAACTGAAGGTGAGCACAACAGGTTGGGACAAGGTAACTTGTATCAGGGTCCGATAAAAGCCGATCTTTATTTGATTCATGCTGAATGAGTCAGTGGAAATATCGCCTTCAGGCGGTGACCCAATTGACACGCATACACGCGGTACGTACGTACACGCACAATACAACAAGGGTTGCCCAAACCCAGAAAAGCCGGCGTCACAATAAGCAGGACATCACAGCGAGGGCGGGGCTACCATTCGAATCTGAGTTCATGAAATGAGTTGCAAATTATAAGAGAAGGGGAGAAGGGTCATTCCGCAAACGCGGGCCGGAATTCCGTAAAAAGATTGGTCTATGCATGGATGAATATTGTCAGTGACTGGAAATTTGCATCGTATATGTGGCTGAACAAATGATGTTGAGAATAAAACGCCAAAAAAGTAAATTACGATGATCACTGGTGGCAAAATGTGAAACCTTGCAAGAAAATTCCACAATTCGATGCGTGACACCGAAATATTAGGATTCCCATCTTACACCGTATTTTGCTTTATGCAGGATGCGTTTTATGACGAACTCGCCAATCTTATTCGCAGTAGCAAAAGGTCTGATGCTGATCTACAAGTAGTGCTTCAGAGGCTTTCTCGTACGTGCGTTGTATCTTACCAGCTGGCTTCTAGATAACAGACGTGAGGTTTTCCAGTTTAGCATAGATAATTACTTATTCCCTTCTAGTGCGAATTGCTGACACAGTTCGCATCGCTTGACGACATGGGGCTGTAACTCCGCAGGCATTCTAAGCCATTGATCGTATTGCAGTTCTGTCCAAAAATATAGATCCCACCGGTCCATGTACGTAGAATCGAATCGTGCACTAGTCCTAATGCAATTTTTGTTAGAGCTCAATGTTCATGAATACAAACCGCAAACCCGGTTAACCGTACGATACCACTCTGACTCAGATGTTCGCATCAGTTATAAACGGAAACTATTGAATAAGCCGGGAATTCCGTCGAACAGTACTGTAGATCTGAGCACCAGGACCACATCGAACTGGCGTTGCACGTGGCAGCAGGTTTATAATGCGTTCCTAGATCAGGCGTTCATCAAAGCCAAGGGGTGTTTTAAAGAGTTGTTGAGTCTAATGGAGTAAAAACGGTAACTCTCGGACTGTAAAGGGATGAATAAGATGCTTACCTATATCTTTGTTCGTTTGAAACGACCAGGGGCATTTCATTTCGCCCTTATTGTTTAACTTTGTCATCGGCGAAATAGTGGTAAGTTCATTAATACATCTTCAGGATATGAGTGTTGAACTGGCAAATGGTTAGGAGCTTTGGGGCTAGATTACGCATGCATTACCTTGTTTTTTTTCGAATTTGCGGAACAGACACAACGTGTAATAGACGCTCTCAAGAGCTGTGGCCGTTATTCAGCATGTTTTGCACCTTCAAACTATGGTGTTGTTACAAGACGGGACGTCAGTGGTTCCGATGTTGATCCTAGATGGAATGGAGCTAATAGTTGCGGGTCACTTTATTTGCCTCGCAAATCACACGAAGAAAGATAATAGTACAATAGTAAAGATGAGTGCCTTCTTATCCAATGCTCGAGAGCCTTTCACTAAACTGAAGTACTTTAGGCCTCGAGATGATATTCCGCTGCAGTTGAAGGAACGTATGTATTGTGCTATGCATGCTCAATTTTATCGTGGGACCTCTTTATAACGTGCCGTACGCATGATTTCAGTGGAAGGGGTACATCCCGCGGCCAGTAGGGCCTACTACGTAAGGTGGACAGGGAACCGGCAACCGTGAATCTGAAATCTGGAGTGACATAGAGTCACATAAAGTCTCACTAGATCAGGTGTGATAACGAATCGGGGTCAGCGAATTGCCGTCTACCACCGAAACAGGAGTTTTCGTGCTGGAGATGCCCGTTTGTTGAAGATTTTCAGTCCTCGACCTTTCCATGGTAGCGCTAGAAACCGGTGGAATGCCCATGTAAGACGAAGGTTAGGAATGGAGTATTGAGGGCTGGTCACAGAAATGCCCTACTGTTGTGCACCTGATTTAGTAGACTTCATTGATTGGGCTACGTGTCGTGTTTGGTCAACATGCATTTGCCACACCATACCTCCCTCGGAGTGAACGAAGCCATGTGAAAGTCGACAGATGACATGGCACCGTGGACGAGAAAATGTACGGCGAGTTTGGGTAGCACAGATGTCTCATGCCTGAGTGACTGAGATTTGAAAAATCCTTCACCCGGTTTGGTGGAGACACCAAAGCATAAGCCAGCTAGCTGTGGACTATGGTCATCGTGTTCTCGTCTTCTGTAGATGCAGAACGATCAAGAAGTGTGCATTTGTACTGCTTGGGTGTGCATTCCGTCTGTTGGGTGCTACGGCTTTCTGTTATTTTCTCACCTTTGTAAGTCTAAAAACCATCAGTAGGTTCAGTTATTTATCGCTGTAATTTGTCTTCAATGAGTCTCAGCAAGTTGTGAGCATAATGTAAACCCAAGCTTCTGTAGGGGTCGCAAGATCCGCTGGTCCCATTGTACATTATAGACTGTACACGCTGCACTGAGTGTGAGCGAAATGATCTGTCCAGCTGACGTTCGCCTACCCACAATCAGCATCAACATGTGCACTGGACGGGGCACTAAAGCACGGTTTGGCTGGCATCGCACGTCAACTTCTGTCTTAACTGTTCTGGCACATATCTCATGAAGACCATTAGGAAAATCCAAGTCTTCGGACGCCAAAAAAGGCCGGACTCCGATGGCCTTTCCTTAGCCGTATTTAAACTTGGCGGAATGGAACCGGTCAAAAGAGTTTAGGTTTTGTTTTCAAAGGTCTGGCATTCCGAGAAAGTTCTCTACTTGGAGGGATGGATCGTTACTTCCATCTTTAAGAGTGTTTGGCTTAGTGAATTTGCTAACCCAAGGAGTATGTTCCCAATCCCTAAGCATCTGTCTTCCCTCGCAGACTGTACAAGGTGTGAAAACAGCAAACTCGCAAGGAGTAGGTTGGGTTTCGCGCTCGTCGTCAGTGCGTTGGTCACTCCAATGGTTGTCGGCTGTCCTCGAGTGAGATGCACCTAGGAGGACCCTTTCATCTCAATTGCTGGCATCTGAAGACGACGAACGGTTGCTGACTTTGTCCTCAGACCATCGATTTTTTCTCGCCAGTTCGAACTTCAGACGTTAGGATCGCTGGTGCGCCGCTTGGCGTCCACCCCTTCGTGCTGGAGAAAGTTGGAAAAAGCGATGTGGCGGTCAGGCTATGAATTGGCCTAGAGGTATGAATAAGTTAGCTTCGGCCTCGGCACCGCTTGGTGCTTTCCGGCTTCGTGGTTTGGTTCCAAGGGATGAGGATTGTTGTTGGTTGAAAACACTGAGATGTGGCTCAGGACCGAAGTCATTGGCACATACTGTTTGGCCTGTCTGTCGAACTCGTCTCTCTTAAAGGTAATGCAACTCATTTCCAGTCTCTTTTCTAAAAAAAGAAGCAATAAAGCGTGATTTCGTGCACATTTTCGCAATACTCGTCCTCTTGACTGTTATATGCGCTTCTTCTGCGGGTTTTACCCATCATTTTAGAGTAAAAGTCTGTTCTTTGGTTTTAGCTATAGTTGCTCAATATGGGTGACGGTCGTTTACAAAAAATGGACGTCGACTATTCGTCCACTGTGGATGAATTGATTCCGTTGGTGAAACAACTGGCACAGGTTTGCTAACTTTTACTTCTAACTATCCCACAGACTGGGAATATTGATGGAGCTCTGGACCAGTGCGCCACTTTGGAAAAGAAGACTCGAATGGTAAATTTTCAGATGTCCCTGACCCACTTCAGGCTTCAGATGCCATATCAACTGGTAGCTTACTAGAAGTTATGGTGGAGGTTCTAGCTGAAGGAGGTCAATGGGAACAACTTAACAAACACTTGGAAATGATGACGAAGAAGCGTAATCAGTTGAAACAGGTTTGGTTATAATATATTTGTCTCTCATCTTAGCAGGCCGTCACAAAAATGGTGCAAAAGGCTTTGACATATTTGGACGCAACACCCAGTGAGGAAACAAAATTGGCCCTGATTGCATCTCTTAGAAATGTGACGGAAGGGAAAGCAAGTCTTTTTGCAGTTTTATATAGTTGTATTCAGATTTATGTAGAAGTCGAACGTGCACGATTGACCAAAGAGTTAGCCAGAATCAAGGAATCGCATGGTGAAATTGACGAAGCAGCTTCCGTGCTTCAGGAACTTCAGGTATGAATGAGATTGCTTGATGCAGTTTCGTCGCAATAGGTGGAAACTTTTGGATCCATGGAGAAAAAGGAAAAGGTTGAATTCATGTTAGAGCAAATACGACTCGGATTGGCGAAAAAGGATTACATCCGCACACAGATAATCAGCCGCAAAATCTCGCCAAAGTTCTTTACTGACGGGGCACACGAAGATCTGAAGCTCAAGTACTACCATCTAATGATCGAGTTGAATCTACAAGATGATCAGTATCTGAATATCAGTAAACATTACTGGGAGGTTTATAATACGAATAGCATTCAGCAGGATGAAGCAAAACGCCTTTTGGTAAGTTTTGCTGAGTATATTACCAAATGCTGCCACAGGCACTGAAACACGTAATCGTATATCTTCTGCTAGCAAAGTACGATAACGAACAGCATGATTTGATGTGTCGAAGAAAAATACTAAGCGATATGGAGAAGATCCCTGCCTTCTTGTAAGTTTTTTTAATTTTCTGTCACAAAGGGAATGCAGCTTCGCATGTTGCAACGCTCTCTTTGCCTCTAAGACCGGACGAACTATGCAGGATGGTTTATCCCGAGTCAAGCACTCACTCATGCCTGGAAGGTTAATCGGTAGAGGCCTAATGAGCCAGTCTCCTGGTCCTCCAAGTTGGCTAACTTGCTTTAACGATACCCATCATCCATCAGCGTCAAGCACCAAGGCAAGCCTCACTGACCACTGCCTGTTCCCGAAAGCTACATTTTTCTATAAAAGGAGTGAATATCCAAAGGGGGCAGGAAGGACATAGGAGAGCGAGAAAAAAGGTCCCCCTGTAGCCAACACACGAAACGCAGTCTGACTGCGCAAAAACACTCTTTCAACCATTCTAATTCGACGGAGAATGATAACACCATTGCCACTGTTCGCAGTTCATCGCCATATCTTTCAGTGGCTCCAGCCAGCTAGCTGACGGGTCTTTCGGACCCCAACCACGAAGACGTGAGACACCTACTTTACCTAAGTTCGCTGTACAATTTCTCATCCCACGTTAGCACGTCATCTGTTGACCTCCACATGGGTTCTCCCATTCCTTGGGAGGAACACAAAATAAGGCACGATATGGTAGACGAGTGTTCGCCGTACGCAACACGTGACCCAACCAGCGAAGTCTACTAAGTTTCATACGCTGAAACAAGGTATTCTAAGAATTGGTACTTAGTACTAGATTCCTGACCTCCACGTTACCCACTCGGTCACTCCATCCAATCCTTACCATACTACGCAGACATCGGTGGTCGAAATCCTCCAGACGACTAACATCTCCCACACGAACATTCCATGTCTCGCAACCGTACAACAGAACTGAGTGCACTGTGACACAGTACACACGGTCTTTCAACTTCAGTGGAATATCAGGCCAACGCCACAAGTGCTTCAGTCCAGCGTAAGCTGCTCGAGCCTTCGATATACACGTGTTTACCTCTACTTCCGAGCTACCATCTTTCGATATGCATCTACTAAGGTATGTGAAACGGTCCACAATCGATAGTTCCTCTCCATTCAGTATCACGTTTGGCACTGCTGTCGTCCAGTCCTGTAACAGCACTTTGCACTTTGAAGGTGCAAAGCACATGCCAAAATGAGTAGCCGACTTCGAGAGTTTATCTAACGCGCGTTGTGCATGCTCCGCAGAGTCGAACGGGCACACAACGTCGTCTGCGTGATCTAGATCACACAGCTTCTCACCAATTCCCAGTTCGACTCCTACATCCTGGAGACCTCCTAAAGCGTCTTCCATCACCTCGTCCATGACGAAGTTGAACAAGAATGGAGAGATGGGACACCCTTGTCGAACGCCACTAGTTGTTTCGAATGAACGTGACAGTTCACCGTATACCCTCACGCGACCATAGGTATGCGAGTACAATGCTCGCAACGGGTTCACAAACTTCGTTGCCATACTCTGAGTAGTGCTGGTCGATGCCCGGAGTCGAAAGCACCTTTCAAGTCGAGGAAGACTACGATCGTAAGGCGGCGGTTTGTATAGCGCGTTTCACGTACTTGGCGAAGAGTGAATATCTAATCGATGCAACCTCGACCTGGACGAAATCCGGCCTGCTATTCGCGTATGTTGCTCTCGCGAATCAGGGTCAAACGACGCAGCATTATCGAAACTAACACCTTAATAACTATCGAAATTTAACTAATGCCGCGATGATTGCTGCAGTCACTCCGTGTGCCCTTCTTGAAGATGGGTGCAATCAGTGACTCACTCCATGATAACAGACTACGTTCCTCATTCCAAATAACACTAGATAGGGAGTTAAATGATTTCATCATCATCAAGTTTGAAAAGCACTGGAGGAAGTTCGTCGGGACCGGCTGTTTCCCCCGCTTTCGACAGTCCAGTATTCGACTCCATTTCCAATTCCGTTGGGGGATCAAGTGACACCTCCCAAGGATTCACAGCTCCAGACGTCGGCCTAAATACGTTAGCGTGCTGCTAGCTGAACTGATCCTTGAAGTGCTTTGCCCAATGGTCCAGCCTTTGCTGTCTACCATAAATGAGCTCTCCATTCCTATCGCACACGGCCTCACTAACCGAAGTTTGCCGCCCACCGCTGTCGCATATAAGCTTAAATAATCTTTCACTGTTACCTGAAGAGGCCGCTTCCTCCATCTCTTCGGCTGTCTTAACCCATCAGTTCTCACAGTCAAGTTTAAGGCTCGTCGTCAACTGACGCTGCAACTGTCGACGCACCTTATTCACCTCTTTGCAGTTAGGCAGCTGGCGTTTTCGCTCTCTTAGGCCCAGCGACCATTGCGAGATCCAGTGTCTTTGAAGAACGCTAGATCTAGGACCACAGGCGAAATCTGCTGCCAAATGCATGGCCTGTTTAATTTGATCCCACTGCTCGTGTACATTGCTGCTCATCGGAGTTCTTAGTTCCCTGGATTGTTTCTGCTCATAGCTGTTGCGAACAGCCGAATCAGACGGACGTTCGACAGGCAATCGGGTTTGTGGTTTGCGTCGATGGCCGTTGAGTTGCAGCAAAAATCACATTAAGACTAACCCATGGTCCGAATCGACGTACGTGGTCCAGTATGGCCTACAGTTCTGGACAGAACCGCGCCAACGGTAGCTTACTGCAATATGGTCGATTTGACACAGTCTACGTGATGCGAATTTTGTCGGAAATTCGCATATAAAAGGTTATTCCCGTTACAGAGTTGGAAAAGGGTTTCCCTGTTATCTGTTCGCTGAGCATGCTAGATGCATCGTCCACCTAAACAGGCTTCTGATGTACTAAGTTCTCCATATGAGAGCTCTCAGTTGAGGACAGCCGCCTTCCTGAATACAATAAACCTTGCGGTCCCATTTCCAAGAGGTGAATAATGGATAAAAAACGATCCACGGGCAAATAGTTTGCCAAACGCAGTTTTTAATGTCATCAGAAAAGCAAACAATAACACGAAAATGATGTGCTCAGTAGGCGTTTCCCTTTAAGAGAGCTGCTATTCTGCTTACAAAACGAAACAGAACATTCCAGCCACCATTTCATCGGGAACTTCAAGGAGATATTCGTAAGATATGTATCCGGCGCACAGCATATTAAAAGAAGGACGAAAGCACCACCGGTGTCCTGTTCCACCACTGTTTGTCGATATTTTTAAGCTATCACAACGAAACTGCATCTTGATATGATGTGACGGTTTGTGTGCCTCCATGACCCAGCAAGCTATACGGGATGGCTTATCTCAAGCCGGAGTTCCAGTCATGCCTGACGAAGTAATCTACTGGTCCTCCAGGTCGGGGGTTGATCTGAATTACCAGCTCAGCCGGAAAAACGAGTGGAAGAATAATTGATCGAAGTAGATGAGCTTCCACTCAGCTATACCCCGGTGCCTTGCAGTCGGGTTCTTGTCAGAAACAAAGGCTTTGGCTGAGAACCCCAATCGTTCTTCTGCCTAGTGGTTGGACTCCTTAGCAGCACCCGTCCATCAATCCCCATGAGTTACACGCCTACTAAGAATTCCAGACTGCATCGGTCGTTGCGCTCGAATTCCCTCTTTTATTCAACCTGTCGCTTCTGTCTCCAACGCAATCTCTTTGCCCCTTCTGCCTATCCATAGTGTCCCCACTGATCACACGCCCGATACTCGCAACGGTCCGTTGTCAAGTAGTGTAGTAGGTGGTTTTCAGTCTGTTCGCTCACATTTTCGCAAGCCTCGTCAGCCTCTGCATCTGGGTTTTTTCATTGTGCGCACTTTAATGCAGGCTGGCCAACAGGCGTGTTTGGCTCTGACAGTGGACTCACTTTCGATTGATGTCTGCTGCGTTAGTGGGACACGAATTCAGGATTCGGGTAGAGTAGAGTAATTCAATTTACTGTCCCTAACGTCTCGTCAAGACATTTCCTTCACACTTCAGGAGACGAAGCAGCTCAAGCTGTGGGTCAACGTGGTGTAGGAATAGTCTTAAGCGAGAAGGCTAAAGTAGCCCTTTTAGACTGGATCTCAGTCAGCAGTCGCTTGTGTCCCATGAGACTGCAGGGATCAGTCGGCGTCCGAAAGGATAGTAGTGTTAAGCGTAGTGTATTTGTCATCTCAGCATGCGNTGTGTATAAGAGACAGCTCATATGGAGAACTTAGTACATCAGAAGCCTGTTTAGGTGGACGATGCATCTAGCATGCTCAGCGAACAGATAACAGGGAAACCCTTTTCCAACTCTGTAACGGGAATAACCTTTTATATGCGAATTTCCGACAAAATTCGCATCACGTAGACTGTGTCAAATCGACCATATTGCAGTAAGCTACCGTTGGCGCGGTTCTGTCCAGAACTGTAGGCCATACTGGACCACGTACGTCGATTCGGACCATGGGTTAGTCTTAATGTGATTTTTGCTGCAACTCAACGGCCATCGACGCAAACCACAAACCCGATTGCCTGTCGAACGTCCGTCTGATTCGGCTGTTCGCAACAGCTATGAGCAGAAACAATCCAGGGAACTAAGAACTCCGATGAGCAGCAATGTACACGAGCAGTGGGATCAAATTAAACAGGCCATGCATTTGGCAGCAGATTTCGCCTGTGGTCCTAGATCTAGCGTTCTTCAAAGACACTGGATCTCGCAATGGTCGCTGGGCCTAAGAGAGCGAAAACGCCAGCTGCCTAACTGCAAAGAGGTGAATAAGGTGCGTCGACAGTTGCAGCGTCAGTTGACGACGAGCCTTAAACTTGACTGTGAGAACTGATGGGTTAAGACAGCCGAAGAGATGGAGGAAGCGGCCTCTTCAGGTAACAGTGAAAGACTATTCAAGCTTATATGCGACAGAGGTGGGCGGCAAACTTCGGTTAGTGAGGCCGTGTGCGATAGGAATGGAGAGCTCATTTATGGTAGACAGCAAAGGCTGGACCGTTGGGCAAAGCACTTCAAGGATCAGTTCAGCTAGCAGCACGCTAACGTATTTAGGCCGACGTCTGGAGCTGTGAATCCTTGGGAGGTGTCACTTGATCCCCCAACGGAAGTGGAAGTGGAGTCGAATATTCGGCTTCTGAAGAGGAGAAAAGCTGCCGGTCCCGACGGTCTTCTCCCATTTCTTTTCAAATTGGGTGGAGAGTTGCTGATGAAATCACTTACCTCCTTGCTTCGTGATATTTGGAACGAGGAGCGTTTCCCGCTATCGTGGGGTGAGTCACGGGTTATGCCCGTCTTCAAGAAGGGTACACGGAGTGACTGCAGCAATCATCGTGGGATTAGTTTAATTCCGATAGTTATTAAGGTTTTAGTTTCGATAGTGCAAGAGCAACATACGCGAATAGCAGGCCGGATTTCGTCCAGGTCGAGGTTGCATCGATTAGATATTCACTCTTCGCCAAGTACGTGAAACGCGCTATACAAACCGCCGCCTTACGATCGTAGTCTTCCTCGACTTGAAAGGTGCTTTCGACTCCGGGCATCGACCAGCACTACTCAGAGTATGGCAACGAAGTTTGTGAACCCGTTGCGAGCATTGTACTCGCATACCTATGGTCGCGTGAGGGTATACGGTGAACTGTCACGTTCATTCGAAACAACTAGTGGCGTTCGACAAGGGTGTCCCATCTCTCCATTCTTGTTCAACTTCGTCATGGACGAGGTGATGGAAGACGCTTTAGGAGGTCTCCAGGATGTAGGAGTCGAACTGGGAATTGGTGAGAAGCTGTGTGATCTAGATCACGCAGACGACGTTGTGTGCCCGTTCGACTCTGCGGAGCATGCACAACGCGCGTTAGATAAACTCTCGAAGTCGGCTACTCATTTTGGCATGTGCTTTGCACCTTCAAAGTGCAAAGTGCTGTTACAGGACTGGACGACAGCAGTGCCAAACGTGATACTGAATGGAGAGGAACTATCGATTGTGGACCGTTTCACATACCTTAGTAGATGCATATCGAAAGATGGTAGCTCGGAAGTAGAGGTAAACACGTGTATATCGAAGGCTCGAGCAGCTTACGCTGGACTGAAGCACTTGTGGCGTTGGCCTGATATTCCACTGAAGTTGAAAGACCGTGTGTACTGTGTCATAGTGCACTCAGTTCTGTTGTACGGTTGCGAGACATGGAATATTCGTGTGGGAGATGTTAGTCGTCTGGAGGATTTCGACCACCGATGTCTGCGTAGTATGGTAAGGATTGGATGGAGTGACCGAGTGGGTAACGTGGAGGTCAGGAATCTAGTACTAAGTACCAATTCTTAGAATACCTTGTTTCAGCGTATGAAACTTAGTAGACTTCGCTGGTTGGGTCACGTGTTGCGTACGGCGAACACTCGTCTACCATATCGTGCCTTATTTTGTGTTCCTCCCAAGGAATGGGAGAACCCATGTGGAGGTCAACAGATGACGTGCTAACGTGGGATGAGAAATTGTACAGCGAACTTAGGTAAAGTAGGTGTCTCACGTCTTCGTGGTTGGGGTCCGAAAGACCCGTCAGCTAGCTGGCTGGAGCCACTGAAAGATATGGCGATGAACTGCGAACAGTGGCAATGGTGTTACCATTCTCCGTCGAATTAGAATGGTTGAAAGAGTGTTTTTGCGCAGTCAGACTGCGTTTCGTGTGTTGGCTACAGGGGCAACTTATCTTTAGCGCCTTTTTTGATCGCCTTGGATATTCTCTCTTTTTCAGGAAAATTTAACTTCCGGGAAAAGGCAGTGGTCAGTTGGGCCTGCCTTGCTGTTAATTGTTTAACGATGATAATGATGAAATGGGGAAGTTGGTCGGCGGTTGTTATTTTAGCTCGTGGTGTCCAAGTATAAATTTTGGGTTATTGTCCCGTCAAGTTATGCAATCGAGGCAGTGCACTGTGTTCTAATGAGCTCATTTGAACGTGGACCTAGAAGTAATCTGGCGTTCAAATAGATCCTGCGTAATCCAGCAAGTTTCATTGTAGCCAGTTTTATTGACCCTGGTTATTTTTAGTTTCTTCTCTGCGTGCTTAATTTATTTCTGTGAGCTACCTTTGAATACACCTTTGGTGGAATTTATCACTGAACCGTTGTGAAGGTTTGATACGCTCAGAACCACTCAGCATGACGATCTTGGTGCTTTCGCGTGGTCCCTGTAATTGTTTGCTCTTCATTATCCCCTTTATTTGACCGACCGAGGTTTTCAATCCATTGTCGGTTGGTTTGACAACTGATTGCCGCAACTGAACCAATAATGCGCCCTGATTCACTCGAAACTTGGTCAGTAAGTTCAGTCCATGTCAGTTTTAAGACGATTAGCATTGCAACGAAGTGCTTTGGTTTTCGCCGCTACCTCACAGTACCTTCTACTCAACGGGGGAAATATATTGAGAATAGTGAAAGACTGCAAAGTAGTATTTTGGACGGTGGCGAGAACGGCACTCAGCCATATCCCCTGTTATCTCCGATCATCGCTTGGGGACCCCAAACGGGCAGTGTAACTGGATCTATGCAGGCTGCTTCACAGGTTAAAATCTTCATGCTTTTTACCCTATCGTCGACTGACCATTTCGACCAACCGCTACTTGGGTAGTAAGTTTTATGAATGATTTGTCATGATCTCACATGAAATTTTTGTTTCAGTTTGATTTTTTATACTTCGTGGACCGTGAAATTTGGAAACTAGTAATAATCCTTTACTCAGGGCACCAGTCATACTGCGTTCTTGGAGAGTGTTAAATACGATTGGTGCACGAAGTGAATCAGAAAAACGATGCGTTATGTAGGACTACCTAAAAAGCTTGTCCTTAGCTAATTGTATTTTAGTGGTATCAATCACTCGACAGTTTTGTATTTACGCGATCGATATAGGCTTCCTTCGAGTTGGTTGAAATATGCTATCAGCAAACATCTTTCCACACCTTAATCTTTGGAAGGGAAATGCTCAAGGCGTTCACCACACATGAACTGCTTCGATGGGATACTTTCCGAGATCGCTATGGATCAGTTCTTCATGTGGAAACTGATGCGTTTTCCATTGAAAAATATCCGGAACGTGCAGAAAAACGATGGGAAGACTTGCATTCACGACTTACTGAGCACAACATTCGTGTTGTCGCCGAATATTACACAAAAATTCGGTTACAGCGAATGGCAGAGCTCCTGGATCTAGACATTGAGGTGAGTTTTATTCCTTTCTAACATGCGTACTCTTTATTAATTCCTACAACAGGTAACTGTAACAATATGAAGACATTAGATCTTGCCCTCGGTGTCATAGGTCTTCATTAAGTTAGAGGGGATGTTATGAGCTAAAATCCCAGGAATTTTTCTTGAGCCAAATTTTGAACATGACGCCCCATTGCTTCCGACGATGTCCGACCGCCAGACAACGGCGACACAAAGGGCATTCACAGCTCCGTCAACTGTAGTTCTGATAGCTCATCATCCCAAGATGTTTAAAACTGGCTCGGTGCTGCTTTTTCCTGAGCCATATTCCCCGGAGCACTCATACTTGGATAATATACGCTATGCCCCGTGGAAAACTAATGTTGTTCTGCGTCATTTTTTGTAGCTTGTTCGCCAACTGGGCTAGCCATGTCATCCCAGTAAGCATTTGAATCAGGTCACTTCTTAAACGGCAAGTAAATTAAGTTGCTATTCACTACTAGACTGTCCATTACCCAATGGATAAGAGCAATAAAGTTAATATTGCACTTAGAATGACAGATTTAATCATTTAAATGCATGTGGTACATTACAATCGGCCGCTTCCCGGCTCGTCACCACGCCTCACTTTTGAGTTCTGTGCAGCCATTAGTTTCAGGGTCATAGCTCTCGATCCCCCTTCAATGTGGTGGGTAATGGAAGCTATGATTTGTGCCCCGTCCACCATACTCATGTTGAAGCACGTTAAAAACAAAATACGCAACAACTTCAGCTTTGCGCCTCTACTTTTTTCATCTTCCGGAGCTATTTCGCTCGTTATGAACCAGCGTGCACTTCGTAGACTAGGAAGGATGCTCTCGAATGGTGTTGACTGGGTTATTGTCCCATTATAAGGCTCTAAAATATTCGTGCACCGTCGGTTGGTTCATTGAGTGTAACCACGAAATATCATACCATTTACCTAATTAGCTATTGTATGTTCAATAATCAAATTTTTTGTCGGAATTATGTTTGTTTCTACAGAAAGCTGAAAAGTATTTGTCGGAAATGGTGGTGAACAAAACGGTGATTGCCAAGATCGATCGATTAGAAGGTGTGGTACATTTCACGGAAACCAAGACTCCAACTGAAATCTTAAATGACTGGTCGTACAACACCCGCTCCCTCATGACCTTGATCAACCAGGCGACGCACTTGATCAACAAAGAACGTGTTTTGCATGCTATGTGAACGGTGTACTCCAACTGGTGTTTGAAAAAATCTCTAATCCTTGATCAGATTTCTGATATCCGTAGGTTTAATTTGACACTCCCGTTATCATTGTTTTACGTGGATATATTCTCATGCAAAAGCTATAATAGGTTACATCGTCTACCGCCACAGACCGTCGATAATGTGCTTAGCCTCATTTATGCTGATGCGATTTCCGCGTTATCAAATTCGGGAAAGAATTTCACAAGGGACATTACTTTCGACAGGCAGTTCTCATGATGAACCGTACAATTTACTCAGTTAGAGCAATGTATGAGCGTGTGCATGTAAGCAGGATGCGCGCATGGTCCAGAAGCCTGACATTATTTAGTGGCGAAGTTTCCTCGCATGCATCGTGTCCCGTACATGGTATTCCGACAACTAAACCGTTGCATAAAGCTACGAGTGAATGTACATATATATCATATATATATATGTATACATATATATATATATAGATATATATATATATTTGTAAAGATAAAAAACCAGGTGCGAAAATTAACAGTGAAAAACCTCGAAAAAATTTCCCTAGATCCAATTATCCGGAATAAATTAATAAAGATATGACATGAAATAATTCACTATAAGATATGATCGGTGAACTGACCATAAAGAAAGCATGGAAGCACTCACTGTACAGCTGTTAATGGCGCTTGTTAGGAATCATGAGCAGTGCATATGGACCGCGTCCGAAGTGGGACGCGAACCCGAACCCGGGACGTTTGATTGTGAGTCGAACGCCTTAGCCATTACGCTACCGGGCAGGCTGTGAACGGTTTGTTCAACTTCACCACA
>LUCM01011167.1:0-49535 GCA_008360955.1 Fasciolopsis buskii | reverse complement strand
CCCATATTCAGGGTCAAGTTTGACGAAACTGGTCATTGTGACGATGTACACAGTGCAATTGAGAGCAGAGCTAAATCAGCATGACATTTTCGATTAATCTCGGTTTGGTTTATTTTGTCTGTCAGCACTGGTATGTCTCAAAATCACAGGAAGTAGTGAATATTCGTTTATTGACTAGTATTTGCAAGTTAATAGAAGAAATCTGTTGGGTGAAGAAAGTGCTAACGAACGATCCGGGAATCATAATAAAAATAGATCGACGGCTTCTTGCATGTGATTTGGCCGCTGAATTTGTAGGAAATGCGCAAAATACTTGGAGATTTGACGATTTCGTTTATTTTTCGGACTGGCAAACGGTAATCCGATGGTCAAAGGAACACGTAGAGCAATCTAAACTTTAGTATTTCTTGGGAAGGACAGAATAAAAGATTGGACAACTTACAGAGATCCAGCCATTCGACGGACTTGTGTTTTAAATGGTAGAACATTTTCACGGATGAACCAACATTTGGTGAATGAATAAAGTTACAATTTGCCACGCATTATTGGAGGCGAACGGAAAGGTGATCGGGGGTTCTAATTAAGGGATATATATGGAAAGACAAAAAAGACATGCATACCATTTGTAACACAGGTAAGTGTAGTCGAACGACGAATATGAGTACAATGAATTTCAGTTCAGGTAGGATGACAGGTGGCCACGATTGTTCTTGGAGCATTCCCTGAGGACGCAGCAATTGCTGCAGCAGCAATTTTATTGTCAAGGCACATGCTGGCACTTCATAGGCAATGAATTTGACTGTGTTCTGACTCATATGCAGGGATTTATCTGGACATAAAATAAAAGCCCATACAGGAAACACTTCATGGATTTTTTGGTGAAAACACGACCGAACAAAATATATAAGCAAACACAGGAAATGGTATCATAAATAAAGGAATACGTCATTTATGACTCCCATCTGAAAGACGGGCATTTACATCACCAATGACTTCAAGCCAGTTGACTCACTTTCGCAACCACGACTGTGCTATTATTAACCTGGATTTTGTCCACTACAACTTGTTCCAGAGTAAAACTTTAGTTTACTTAAACCCGGCGAAATGTTTTCATGCGATAGCTACAACATCCGATTAAGCCGAGCCATGTAAATCATTAGTTGTACGGCAAACAATCACTCATCAGTTGCACTTCACACGAAATTCGAATGATAGGAATAGTAACTCTGTGTACTTGAGCTTCACAATTGAATCGCGAAAATAGTTTTACGGTAATGCACATATGTATACACCACTCATTAACAGCGACATCCACATCAAAAATAACAACAGCAGCAACAACAACAACAACAACGGGAACCGGTTCACCACCATCCGCATCAGCATCTACAGACAATGAAACGAAAAAACCCACATTGAAAGGTAGGTTGTTTGCATGTGACCACAGGTATGTCATCAAGGAAACCTACGTAATGTTGAGAAGCATGTGATTCCTCACGTGGTACTTCATTCATGCAAAGTAAAACTAATACCCGAACAGTTTGGTTGACTGAATTTTGTCACTGTCCGTCCATATTGCTCATTAATAAGAAATTGTTCTCGGTCTGCATTGTAAAACTGAAGGCGAGTCCAGCGATCCTTTTGTTTATTTCGCCGATGCAGTTTATGACTTCTTAGGATCGGAATGGTACACGCATCTCGGGGATGAAATAACAATTTTGTGAACATGAGTGATCCAATTTTATTGTGATTTCCTAGTGCTTCAACCATAAAGTTATTCCGGTTGTGGAGAGCAAATGCAATCCGCACTATTTACTTTTTCTTTAACACTGAGCATTGAATGCCCCCAAACGACTATATGGATCAGTTAGAGAAAAAATGCTACACAACAAAACAATCAAGGAAGTGAGTATGTGTCGCACAGTAAGTAACTTAAAGCAGATTGGTGCACGTATTATCCGAGGAGAGATACCACATTTCCTGTGCGATAGCCAATGAAATCATTGAGCCAAACGGGATGTCGACGTAAGGAATCAGAGTAGTCCATCGAGATAAAAGTGCAAAGCGCAAACAAAAGTGGACCTTCTGTCTCATTTCAGACTGTTCCGGTAGGCGGAGTTCGCATCCAAAACTATGTCATCCACATAGAAATAAACAAAATTGGAATCCTAAAATTAAGTACTCGTAATGCAGACTTCAACGGAAGCACCATTCATCCTAAACACGCACATATTGAGAGTAAAATATATGTGTGTGAGTGACGGAGATCAATTTCAATCCGCATTTCGATCAATTTTTACTTTTAACACTCCAATATTCTGGTATTTTTGAAGTCTGACATTCTTTCACTCAGTTTGCGTTGCTTGTCTACAAGTTGTTCTTCGAACCGGGAATTCATCTGTTAGATTTTCAAGTTCCACTTCTTGGCTTCCATTCCAATCGAATCAACTCGTGTGACTAATGCAATCCGTTTAGAGTTTTTGAATTAAGTTCCCTGGAAGTTCAGCCATGGTTTGATTCAACCGCTTCAAGTGTTTATTTGATATTTGCTCATTATCCTCTGATTCAATAACAATCTATTTATCAAGCGGCGCAAAATAAATGGCCTTGAAACAACTGAACATGTAGCATATTTTCATGGCACGTTTTTCGGAAGACCAACTTCAATAAACGTTGGAGAATGACGGTCATAAGTGGGAAGTTAAATACGGAAATGCTGCAAAATGCGAAGTAGCAAGTATCCTGAAGCAATTGATTTCAGCGGATTTCATTTGTGGTTCCTTTCGACATATTCACTGGTCCCCAATGACATTTCTCTGGAGAGTTGGTGCCGATGAATCTAATCTTGCCGAGAACTCGTTGGGCTGAGCTGAATAAAATGTGTTGTTGTTTGTATGTTAAGCATCGACTGTTACGACCTACTGTCGCTTAGGATGATAACCAACTGACGTGATGACTCGATGCGCCTAGAAAATTAAGTCAGTTTCAATATAGGGTTGACCCTCCACAATCTACTGGATGGATATTTGAGAAAAGTCTAGATAGAGGTCAAGCAAATCCACGATGGCGTTCATACTCCAGGACTTATGTAACCCTAATGCAGTGTAAGAATCGATATATCTAATGCACAGTTTGACCACTTTGAGGTATCCTTGGGGATTCGAGTATCAAATTTTCGAGTTGGTTTCATCGACACGCATGGGCTTTCCTTCTGGATTCACTGGGAGCAATCGGTTCTTTTTAATGTCTTACCAAGCGGATTATGTTCCATTCGCTGCTAGCTCATTCGTTCCCACTATGAGACAGCCCCTTCAGTAACATGTCAATTAATCGTGTATTACATGTTGTAGAGTTACAGTCAATCGATTTTTATTTTCAGTCTAACTAAAGAACACTCAGGATTGTCGTCTGCCTTGGTGCCGCTTAAACTTTGTACACAATCATCGTCGCGGTTTTAGGAGTACTTCCGCGCCACACGGCTTTTGTCAGAAAAATTTCGATCTTTATTTCTATAGTCCGGCCAAAATAACTCAAACTATCTCACTTCAAGTAGACTAAAAACTACGTTTCCTTAATTCGTTCGATACTATATGATTTCAAAGTTTTAGCCCGGTTTACTCAACCATATCAATTTGGGGCTGAATGTCCACGGATGTCTTAGTAATGAGCAGCCTCGCAAATGGTAACCAATTGTGATGTTTCTTATTAAAAATGCTCTCCGGTTTAGCATGTAGCCATCCACAAAAGATACATTTTAACGAATAACCGACTAATCCGCCAATCCGATTAGGTAGGAAATCTTGGCAAACTGTATACCGTGCTGTGCTTTAGCGTGAAGTTACCCAATGGCTGTGAGGGATCAAACAGACCAAAGTGACACCGGTAGGCGTGCCAGTTCATTTCGGAAATTTCTAATACCAGTTGCCGACCCAACTGAAATACACTTTGTGAATGCCGTGCATTTAGTTGTTTTGCCAAAATGTCACATGGCTTGTCATCAAAGCTGAACATGCTCGCTCGGAATCGCAATGGCAACAAAATCGGCAGCTCGATACCCCGACCTTCCTCTCAACAGACTGATTCTAAGCCTTTGGACAATAGTGCTTCTAGTAAAATAGTCACCTGTTATATACATCAAGCCACGCTGTTGCCAGTTCTATTCTGCATGTTTCAATTGGGCCTTTGGCATGTGTCCCGATGTTTGTAGGGTAAAATTCAATTGAAGTCTAGAAGCTTGAGGGAAAGACTGAGGTACCCGTGCATTGTAGTTGAATAACCACGGGTAACTTCACATCTATAAGATGCAAACGCAAGTCATTCCCTTATCTGAGCACTTGATGGCACGAGAAGACTGTCAATATCAGTCGTCCACGTTGTTTCACTGATTATCCCACCGCGTTTGCTTAGGTTTGTGAGTAATACTACTCCAATATCGCATTGCTTATTGACTTGTCATTTGTGTACTTTATTCTGGACGTAAAGTACCTAGCGCAATTTTGTAATCCCAAATGATATTTAGTTCGAAATTCGTGCCTTTTACTCTTTTGCCATGCCGTCATACGTTTACCAACTACAGCATCGACAAAAGTGTAGGAGATGTAAGTCAAACAAATACCTTTGAATTCTGCTACTTTCTTATCAAACAAATTGAAATTTGTGTTTTAATTTAGGAAAACCACTTTGTCTTCCAGCAACTTGCATTACCTACGACTGGTTGGGAAGAATGCTGGTCACAGACCAGTTGTTCACTTTTCCGGATCTCAAATGTTTACTCTGCGTTGAAAATCAGACAAACAAGAAAATGCATAAAGGGTCCAGCTGTATTAAATTCTTATTATGTATCATGGTTGATGTACGTTTGAGGATCTTTCCATTCTGTCCTAACAGCTCGTGAGATTCCAAACGAGTTTGACGTTACTTGCACCAACACTGGACTGCAACACTCATGATGGTTTCCAGAACAACGAAGCACAATGACTGTGGAGAATAAAACTAGCAGCGGTGACGAATGTGTTGCACGCAGTAGTCGCATCGATTTGGTCGTCGTCTCAGTGGATTCGCAATTTGCAGTCGATGATTGAAAAGCGTATGTTGTTGCTTCTATGTTCCACGTTAAGTTAAACAGAAATAATAACTTATTTCGCCACGTATCATTACGAGTCTGCGGACACATGTTCAAAGCACCTGGGTTTGACGATTGATGTATCTGTTCCTTGAGGTCTCTTCATACAAATAGACAAAAACAAATTCTTAGTTCGTTCGTGTTCTTTTTTCCTGTCTAGTATATATGAGGATTTTAACAACGCAGACGTCCAATGTAAAAGAATTAATTGTGATTTCGAAGCTGTGCATGGACTGAAGACAGGATCTTTGTATAAAGCTCAACATCACCGCTATTTTCTTCACGATTCTCGTACCGCTCAACCCATGGCAGTTTAAAGCTTCATCAAATTATCCGTCCAAACTTACATTCCGGCTCGATTGATGTAATCCATGCTCGTCCCATGAAAGTGAATCAACGCAACGCCGCACATTGGCGTCTCCACTGGTTTCAGCACAAAAATAAATACTACTTGGTAATTGGATATATTAGATGCATTGTTTGATCCGAATTAGCATGTCCACCAATCTGGACTGGCATATTTCTGTTTCTTTTGTCCTGGTCAGGTCCTTTCGAAGGCGTTTAATCGTGGTTTTGGTGGCATGTCTAATTTCAAGACGATGACATCGGAAAATGGATTGACGTGTACCTAAATTAACCGTCCCAGACGTAAGGTTAGCAAAATAAGGCACTGTGAATTTTCACGTGTGCACACATCCAACACGAACCTGTACGTTTGCAAATTAAAAGTCGAACCTCACTCAACACGGACACACTTGCATAGGGTCCCCGGTTAAAACCGTTTACATTTCAACGGCACATTGTTGTCCACTGTAATACCCAACCTACAAATTGTCACACATTTTAAGTTTGGGCCATTCTCATGAAGGCCTCGGGAAGTAGATCTTTAGAAAGTCAAACGCTTGATTGTTCACCGATTAAAGAATGGCAAACGTCGACAGAATGCAACAACGGATTTCTGTGGAATTGAAACTCAAACACCGCATCAGTCCTGGGTTGAAGTTGATGTTGGATAAGCATCGGTGATGCACGATGCCTTGTTATTCAGTCAAAGTGGATCAAATAGTGAGGAATTAGAACCTGAAATTTCGTCCATCATATTGTTGATGAAATGTGCCAGATTAGTGGTTTAATCTACGAACAACCAGACAAATGTATTTTGCAGCAAGATTATTGCACTATTTGCAGTTTTCTGAGCTGGAAGATTAACTTTTGTTCTTTTGGCTTAACCCACAGCTTGACAGCGTTAACATCCATGCACTTACTCCTCGTCTTCGATTTAGGAGCAAAGAACGCCAAGTTTCGCATTACCCTAATTTGATTTTCTGACTGAATTTCTTAGTGTTAAGTGCACCGGCAATGGTCATTTGGACCCTGTCTCCTGGGTATTTTTGATTTTGTCACCGCATTTCGCCAATCGAATCATCTAGTCACGAGGGCAGATAGACACATCGTTACTTGCAAACTTGTGTTTCGCTACCAAGCAATTCCGTAAACACGATTACCGCAAGTTAGTCATATTTCACCCATACCACTTTTGAGCCTCGACTTTTGTGACGTGACAAATCCGAATCAAGGACGAACACGTGAGCATAGACTCAAATTGGCGTTGATTTAGGCTACGAAATAAGGTATTAATGAGTGCTTTCATTTCGAAAACCCTAAAACTATTAGAACAACGTTCTTCACCATTCCCAAATAGCATGAGGCTGTGAAACCGAATTAGCAAAGAAACAGTGATTATCTCAAACCAATCACTTGCGATAGCATATTCTTGCTGATCGATAATCCGATTAGGTGCCCATCCCCAGTTCACTCACTTAGTGAATGTTCTCATCTTCGATCTAGTTGAGTAGGATAAAGGATAGTGCTAAGTAACCAAGCGGGTTCGAGAAAGAACGAAATCTATGGTATGTTCTCTGAATAAGTTTTCACATTAGTCGACCCTATTGATTTATTCGCGATCACAAGCTGATGTGGCCTGTCATTGGAATACATATCGCAGATATGCAAAAAGCCAAAACACAGATGTGAGTTGTAAAGGGCATTGGAAATATTAAACATGATTTCCACGCGTATCTTGCCTAATTTAACTTCGTGTTCCAAGCACAGGAAAGTTTCTTCCTAGTTCATCGGTACTTCATAAATACAGGAAGACGACAGCGATTGTGACAAAATACAACTGACCATGAGGAAATGTGTTCAGCAATCAAATGAGGTGAAATTCACTATTCATGTTCGTTGTTGGGAGACGACTTCTGCATTGTCTGACGGCACCGCGTAGCAATACCGTACATTAGACCCCAAGACATCAACACATAAAACCTTGTGAATTCAGTTCATTCTGTTATCCTTTGTGTGTTCTTACCTGTGTCTAAATTGCATTCTCGTTTATTTTAGGATTCATTACCTACGGCTTGCTATCACAAACGCTGCACAACTTTCGAGCTTACAAACGCGTTGTCGTGTTCAGAAATTGACAGTGCCGTTTCATGGCATATTCAAATTATTTCTATACCTATTCATCTAACTAACCAAATCGTCTAATGAATACCATTGCATTAGCTAATTGCTTCATCCGGAGAATATGACGTAAAACTTGTGCACAAAATCTCTTTTGTGATAATTCTGGAGAGTACTTTTCGTATCACGGCTATCGCGACTCACCCGTCGGGGCTTCCGTTCCCGATAGTGTAACAACCCGGTGACCTGCTCAGTTGTCAAGTTTACAGTCACACGTGGCTAGTAAATTCTTCTTTCTCGGACTTTCTTCCGCTTATTTTGTGTCATGCTCCCGTTACGTGATTGTTCTTAGTATGCAAACGCCAATGAATAACTCTTCCATCACATTAATTGGTCAATACGTTTGGTAAGTTGGTTTGGCTGCTTAAAGTGACCGAATTTGATTACGCGACACAACGCAAGCTTACTGGGTGTGAACCGTGCCTACGGACAATATCTGTTCATCCAGCTTACTGGTTTGCCTTTGAAGAACAACTAGCTCTTTTGTTGCTCCCGAATAGCACAACTAATGTACGAATTTTGTTAATCTAAGATGCAATCTACCGGTGATTCCGGAGGCATCATCTTTCACCTGAGGTCACAGCAAAACAACGGCAATTGAATCTCACTGCGAATAGCTTCCAATTCTGTCTCTGCCTGCTCTCATTATACTTTGTTTCCAAAACCATTTGGCTCTTCAACATTTGTTGGTTTACTTCAGCTCTCACAAGGAAACGAATACGCTCTTTTTCACTAAACCGGGAGTTAGTAGATCCCTCACATAAATGAAATACGGCCGACAAGTTGAGTGGTTGATTATTTTCTACGAAGATTAATACGGACAGAGTTTACAGACAGAAATTTCTACACTGTGAAAATGACCTATGTTAATCAAGAAACTGAACCATTTAACCGACAGCTCAGCAGCACGCTCCTAGACATGAGTTTTACATCAGGTTATTCCGTGCACACGGCGAGTAGGACAAATTCATCCACACCCATTCTGATGTGACAAGAATGGCATGGTGCGATGTCCCATGGGCAATCCGTTTGCGTACCACGCATAGAAAAATTCGGCGTCACCAAAACAGCGGATCACGTAGAACTGGATGCTCACTTATTTAATTCACTTTTGAGAGTTGTGTCTACCTAATCTCAGATGTACAGCATCAGTCCGACAAGCGGGCGGTGGCCAGTTCTAATCCAGTAATCGACTTCTTTTGGCAAGAATGTCACTTCACCCTGGGAGCATCACACGGACTACGATTGTAAAAGCACTTGTTACTGAGTGACAGTTCATACGAGCCTCTTTTAACTTCTTTTCGACGATGAATGGTAACACTGGGCTAATCGGACAGTCTGTGTCTAAAACGTCGGCCAGCAAAATTGAAAATGCCATTTTATGTAGTTTTGGTGAGTCTTCTGGTGATGTTTCCAGTCCAGTGGTGTTTTTGTTGGCAATATCAATAACGCGAAAGTCACAGCAAATAAAACTCCAATTCAAGTCCAAGACATTGGGAAAACTAGTGGTTTCAAATGGGGTACTTGGTACATTCGCGGTTGTGTAGCTAGCTGGCTTCAACAATTTCCTCAAGCATCTTTCACTGCATAGAAAGATGATGCTCCTTTGTAAAGGTTCGACTTGAAATCCATTTCCCACTTGGGTTTTTTATCGATTCATATGCTTTAACGGCATTTGTACTGGCATAGCAAATGGGTAATTCTGTTCATAATGTTTTCGTTTCATTTGTATCCGAATCTTGGATGGGGAAGACTTCATTTGGTTTGTTTTTCACTTTCTCTTGTTAATTTGTGCACCATAAAAATTGATTTCGTTTCCGTAAACTCCAGTGAGATGATGTGAATTAGCAGTTCAGGATTCATTATACCAACTAAACGGTGCCGGTTGGTATCCGAGATTTTGGCCAACGACTTGTGCCGACTTGTGTCCCGCTCTTCCCAGTGCCTAAATTGTCACGTCCATAACGATTTCACGTACTGTCAATTTGATTTGAGATCAGGTACAGTGGATTTCTGCGAGTGTTTGCTGGATTGCCTAAAACATGCTGGCTTGCATGACTTTGAGTTTCCTTTAGTGGACTCAAATCGATCGAGTGTAAGAAGCGTGATATAATTCATCCATCAGTTAAACTACGCGAAACTCACTGCGAGTTCGAAATGTCTACTGATGACTGCCTCGGTTAAGAAGCGATTTCTCATAATAATATTGCTTATCTATGCTCAACCGATCGTAACTGAAAATTCGATCAATTTTCAACTAATTTCACCATGACTTCCCCAGTTAGTGGGGCACTTGGAGTTACCCCCACTGTTGCAGATGACACAGGAGAGATTGCGGGTAAATCGACAGTAGAATATGTTAGCGTAATGATACTCGGATACAACACCTTCAGCTGAAACATATCAAACCGCTAGTGGGATTTTTTTGGCAGCCGGGGTAATTGTTTCTTCTAGAGGCAAATCAATGAGGAAACACATGCACAGTTGCTTAGGATCAGTGAAATCAAATTCATAAAATCCCACCCACTAATCGTGCCTTTTTCATTAGGTCATCAAAATTGAAAGAGCAAACGGTCCGTGTGTTGTCAATCGCCCTGTCATTTATTACTCACAAGCATATCGTCCGAAAGGCAGAAAATCACCCACGGACACATTAAGAATAATAGTCAAAAATCAAATTCATTGAGGGTTTTATCGACAACATTATGAGTTTCACAAATGCGGAATTACCTCTGCTGTAAATTGAGTAACAAGCATATACTGATTTAGAAAAACATATAACGAATGTTCAGCATAAAACAAACACAGTTGTGGATGAGAAACACTTGGAATGGTTGATCGTTTACCTGTAACCTTGCGGTCAGAATTCCATTCAGCTGGAACGGTCATCGTGTGAAATTCATGCTGAGATTTCCGTTCAGCTGTTTTAAAGGTCATCTGGCAATTTTCTACGCCATTTCGAATAATTAACTTTTCAACTATTCGTTTCTGGTTGTGAAAACCATGTTCTATACAAATGACTTTAAGCGGTCGACCAAAATTGGTTGGAAAGAGACATGTTTTTATTATAACAACGAAAGCAACCTCGATGGATTCCGTGATCCGGATTTGTGCTGAACTCACTGTATCCACAAAAGAACTTGCGCTTATGATTCAGCAGTTACGAAACACTAGATGGGCGTGAAATTCCGAAAGGGGCCATCATGTCTAACCGGAAACAAATTATTGTATTTAATGGCATACTGCGCAAAAGATATTGTCGGAATCAATCGGTCTATGGAACATGAGCAGGTCAAGTGCGAAGTCCCAATTCCTCTAGCTCTTACTGAAATCAGATTGGATCGTTGACTTCACTGAAGTCTCAAATAATGGCCATAGATCTTTTGGTATTTCGCTGTTACTTACTGGCACGTCACTGAACTGTGGTCTCCAGAATGGGTGAATACATCCCCAGTTCGTCTATATGGTATCATTTTCGGCAATCAACTCAATGTTGTTAGCTTTTAGACGATGACAGTTCTCTTAATTCCCACTGTAGCTAGCTATGAATTCTGAGTAGTAAGCAATCTAGAGCCGAAGTTAAATGCGCAGTTTTCCCATCACTCATGTTGTTGGTCGATCGGATGAATTGTGATGGATATGGGACCACGCTAAACTTCGCTCTTCATCTTGACATGAAAGTCAAATTAGTCCACACAAGAGCACAAGCACACTCCGGCAAAATCGTTCGGTCACGTGTTTCGCAACTGATCAACGTCTGCTTGAAATTCCGTGCACCTTGACAATCTGTTTCAGTTGTTGCCTGCCGCACTATTTGTGAGACCAATCTAACAATGCTCGTTCAATTTGACTTAAATAGTTTCTTTAGTAAAATCAGTAATGCATGAGGTTTTTAAGGAAGCAATTGTCACGTCATTTCAATCGCACCAACATTTGGCGTCGACAGAAACAATGAATCCCCAAAAGCATCACGGATTTCCAATGCCATCAATCAATCTGACTGAGAAGACACAATATTTCGTCTTGTCAATATTTTCGAATCGATTGCGTAGACCAAGGCTAACAGTTAGTTTCCTATAGAGCGATTCTTTCATTTTAACCCAAAACTCATTTTAGTTCATATAATGCACTCATGTGAATGAATTTCAATTGCAAATCTATGTTTAACTATTCAAATTCACGGTGAGATTTATCAACGCAAAGATCAATTTTAACAATGTAAAACTTATTTGAAGCGATTGAAATAGAGGTCATTACAGGAAGATTGGTGCAAATAGACCAATTAAAGCACATTCGAGAATCACCTTTCAATCTAGGCATGGCACTTAACAAACGAAGCAAATAGGCTACGAAATGAGACGAGCATATTCATCCGTAATTCGATCGCCTTGACTGGTTTTATTCTGGAATCAAACTAAAGAGTTGAATGAAACAAAAGTTGATTGTTTAAGAGGAGTTCATGGGACTGATTATAAGTCATATTAGCAGTTGTGGATTTGGTAATAAAGAATTCGCGTATTTCGCTGCCCCAAATGTTTGGAGTTTCAAATTCCTTCTGGACAACAAAAATTTTGGAGTGAAAATGTCGTGATTTTTGTTGCTACCTGGTGTTATTCTCTACCCAGGAGTAAACTAAACGAAGATTATATAGGTAGGGCTAAAAATTAACGAACAAAAGCGCAGTGTCAGGCAGCAGAGGAAACATGTCCTAAAAGGATACCAGGTCCAGCATTCACCACTATTCACCACTATCCATGTTTGTCAGTAAATGCCTCATCCTTGATAAATAATGACTCTACGGAAACTCTATGCTGTATCCGAAACTTGTTAGACCAAACTGATAAGAATCGCAAGAGAACTGCATCGTTTCTTTGCTTGAAGCCTCCCGAATGTTGAACAACTTACCTAATGATGTTGCCTAAGTTCCGAAATCAAATGGGCTTCTGAACTTGCCTGTTAAACTGACCAGATGTTTCGTTTATTAAAAAGAGGACGACTTGGTTGTTTCACCTTCGGGCCTCAGCTGACTGGTGTAGCAAGAGCTTGCAAACTGGACAGCGGGCTCTATGTTGTCTCTGTTAATTCAACAAGTGAATGAAGGTAGCCGAATTGGATGGCTTCATCGGGTCAGTCAAATTAATGTGGGGATTTTTACAGTTTACACAACACAAAGTGCCATTCTGATGGATTAAGTTTGATGAACTGTCTTTGGGTTCCCAAAATGATTGTGATCGAATATGTGCGATCATGCACGAATACCAACTTGAAGGTAAGCTAAATGGTACTGGACAATGCTCCGAATATTTGTCCACAAACTGGAGCTCTGTGAGAACAAGCATTGCGTTATAAGAAATAAGGCCAGCAAAATGAACGTTACCTGCAAAAGAGGAGTTCTGGCGATTGCAAGTACTCGGGCATTCTTGATTCAGGGAAGAAAAGACAATAAAACCACCGGACGGTTGTCACTACAAAAATCACGATGGAATTGTGACTAGGGGACCGTCCGGCTATCTCTCTAAATGACATCTGGGTTGCTCATATCATTTTGCCGTCAACCATCGAACTACCAAATTTCCAAAACAAATTCACCATGGAAATAATTATTCCATTGACCGTTTTCAAATCAAAATTGGGGTCAGTTATTACATTAAATTATTTTCGCAGTTCTCTGAGGGTATATCGGAAATAAGTAGAACTAATTTACAACCAATAAACCTAGCACCAGTGACCAATGTGGGCAGCTGTGTGTCTATTTAATAGAGTAAAATCGAAACGAAATCGATATGAATAAGCACAAATGAGATTTTGTCATAGAAAGCTCACTTTGTTGAATACTGAGTGTGGCCATAGATGGCTTTTACTCGGAAAGACTAGGTATCAGACCAGTAACTCAGTTACAAGCTAAATAGGTCAAAATGAATGTGCGTAAGTCAAGGGATGCAAGGATCTTGGACTGAGTGTAAATGGCGAGAAACGTTTGCGCTATCTAATGCCAGCAATACCAGTCAATCACATCCAACGATTTCAGAACTACTGGATATGGTTAAATGCATTTAATCAGTTGATTAGTATGAAACAAAAGGATAGGTCTCTATTGTTAGATTCCGCCAAATCGGTGAGGTCGGATGGATCTGAAAAGCTCCGTTAATATTAGCCTGGGGTTACTGTTCATTGTGCTTGGCGTTTTGATTGGGAACCATTCATGGCCAACTGAGATGATACCGGCAGATCAAAGTAAAAGTAGCTTATAATTTAGCGGAATTCAGCCACGCGAATTCGTCACGTCTGAGCAACAAAACCATGTTATTTTTAACTGATTCAGCAGGATTTTTGGAGTAAATGCAGCTCAAACATTCAAAGGATTGTTTAAATGAAGAGCTTTGAGCTAGATTTCACTAGTTTTGACAGGTCGTATCTACAATGTGTTCAATATTTTCAGGAGCCTCATTCAGGGCTGTTGTCTAATTAATTACTTTGAATAGCGCTACAAGTTCAACCGTCTCAAAAAAACGTTTTCGCGAACATATCGTCTCAATCGTACTTCCGCAATGTTGAGTGTAAATAAACGGCAAATAAACTAAATTGAAAGAAACGAACAAGCGGGATTGATGGTTTCCAACTGCTTCTCACAAACTTCCCACAGGATGATTCGCTTGTTCAAATGATAACACTACTGAAACATTTGAGGTCGCAAATTATTTATCTTCGCTCGTCTCTAAAACCCGAATTATGAGAAATAGCAGAATATTGACCGTTTCTTCAGTGAACGGGTATTTTGGGTGGTTGCATTTACGGGAAACATTTCTGAATAATTGAGTCAACTGGAATTGAACTTAACGTTTCATCATATGACAATAATTATAAAATAATTAGAACAGCAGATAACGACAGTCATTTCTGTCAATGCTGAGAGATCGAGGTAAGATTTAAAAATCTCAATATAAAAACCAGTTTATTTTCTGTTAAACTGGCTTATGCAGTTTAGTCTCTAGACTGTCAAACGGTGACTGAGAAATGCAAAATAGATTGTCATTTCCCAACAGACTCATGGGGGTATCTGGAGCAATTTTTGTTAGCTCACTGACAGTGCTCGTGACCGCTTGGAAACATATTTGCAGACTGATAAGTCCTCTGTTGATTTCAGTGTTTCCGATTACGGAGAGCAAGTTGATTGGAATTCCCGAACTCAATGTGCGCATAAAATACTCCAATAGACGTCTGCCCACTTCACTCTGCCGTGACTAAGACCAATATAAACTAAGAATAGCTCAGAATATTGAATTTCTTTCACAAATCTTGCCATTGTAAACTGAAATACACGCTAAGACGGATTGGTAGAAACGTGTTCGTTTGGACTATCAAGCTCTATGGATACATATTTTTCGTTTCGTTCAGCTTTTTTCTACCAGCAATGCCGAACAAATTCCTTTTGGTTGAAATGTGAACTTGCACGCCTGCAAACGTCACTCATGTGTAACGTGAAAGTACAAAATGAATCACTCAACAGAACCTCCACTTGACATCTAACATTAGTTTCTAACTACAGATACTTGAAAAAGTAATTTTGATCGTGAGAACCTATTTGATCGTTTCACAAGTAAGCTTACAAAAATAATCACACTGGTCTATGACGCATTTCGTCAACGTGTGAAAATGTCAAAACGAAACCGGCCCATTTCTCTCCGATTCAACATCCACAAAGCATTTCTGATGGTGAGAAGAGGGATATCACTGAGCAAAAGTCAAGTCCGGTAGTTTGGTGACATATTCCTTACTGTTGGAAACAGTGCCGAGATATTAAGTCGGTGGAACAACATCAACTTTCAGATACCTGAAGTTAACCACTAGGTAAATTCCACAAACGAAGGACCCCGGGGCATGATTTTGGTAACAACACTGAGACAATTTTCTCATGTGAATGAAAGAGAATCGATTCAAATGCGTAGTTTATTTCGTTCCAACATTATTCTTTCGTAAATCATGGCTCCACGCAAGGTTATGCTGCTTTTTAAAGTAGCACCAAACGGCAGTCCTAATCCTTTTATAAACTTTCCGCTTAGCATTTATCTAAACTTGGTAATCTTCATTGTGCCTATTTTAAAGTGTATGACTTGCTCTCGTACTATTTGCCCTAAGTATGCTCGATATGAAATCTATTCACCTTATTTCATTGATCGAGATTATTAAAATTGTTTATCAAATCCATGTGTAAATTGTTTAATCAGTTCCATTGATGTTTGGTTTGACTTCCTCATGAGCTAGTTGCTCATAATTTGGATGGTAGTAGAACTGTGCAAGTGTGAGGCACGCTAACAGACGCTGTTCCGCTTTCGTTGTCCCTTTGAAAAATTGAAGTTGCTTACTAAACGTGAACAAATTTGTTTGTGTATTAGCTTTGTCTGCTTTTAGATCCCTAGTAGCATACGTTTTCCTATTGCCACTGATGATAAGAATTTTGGCGAAATCTCCTTCGATCTAACATTCGTTTTTTGGTTTGTTTTGCCGTCACGTGACTTATCACAATTTTCCAATATTGATGAATCTGATTCCTGTCGGATGAACCGAGGTTTGGCCGATTGAAGCAGAAATGGGTACTCGAGCGTGTGAGCATTCCGTTGATAGTGATGTTTAAATTCTGGAAGTCGTTTGCATCTAATTCGTGGTTTACGATCATGGATACAATGGAAATAGCTTGACACGAGAAGATTATCCTAGAAACAGATCATTGCACTCAATACGTCCTTTGAAAAATCTTTTTTAGCAAAATCCAACCAGCATACTCCTATAAAGAGGGTAACACTAATCGCTAAACCGTTGTCACTACCGATTCCAGCCGTTTGTAATTGAATGCAAGACACGCGTGACACGTTCGACAAGCCGGGAAATTGCGTTGCATCAATCAAAGTACATAGTGAATTGTAAAAATGAACTCATGTTGCGTCTCATTGCTTCAGGGTAGACAAATCAGTCTGCTTGATTGGACATAGGCCTTAACGTGAACCGTCCAATAGTTAAATTGAATGTCATAAGCGAACCCCGGTAACTGAACAAAGTGTTGGACACAGGCAACAAAAGAAAGAAAAACAGATTTTTCTAGCCAGAAAACTGTCCAATGTGATAAGTATCAATTCACGGCAAGTAGGAAATCAGCTCCGCTTAAAAGGGAAAATATTTGATCGACGGAAAATGGCTGTCAGCAAATAGCTTAATGTGACATTTTGCTGCAATGGAATCAGCTGATGATCGTCACTGCTTTTTACCAGACTGTGGAGCTTGTTATGGCGGTGAAAATAATCACATACTAGGAGAGGTTTAACACGAGAGTGTAACATGCGAACAACACGTTGAAACTTTATATATACATATGTATACATATACACTGACTCATTGGTTGTCAAACTTTGAACCGCCCTCATGATTACAGTTTTGGAAATGAAAGATGACTGGCTTAGAGGTTTGAAGATTTCATTTCATGGGTTATCGGATTCCCGCCTAATAAATGAAATGGTGACAGGGAATTCAATATTAGTATTAGTAAAAATGTTGCGAAGAAAACTGGGTCAGTTCTAATTTAGACCATCCTGTATAGAACACATGTAACTGAAACGCACTGCAGTGAAAAGCTGGAAATTTCTCACACGTTATGTGACCCTGACAGAATGCGATATTGCCAGCAAACCCAAAAACCTAACCAGGGACTTCAGTGTTTGGAAACTTTTGCAAGTGAAAACAAAGAGAGGAACAAATCTTCGAAACATTCCCTAACTTACATTTTCCAACTTATTAGAGTGGACTAAAATCCTTTGTTGAAGCAGTCAAACGATCATGATAATGGATTCTGGATAAACGAGTAGCCAAGGGATAGTTCGGGGTCACAGCTATGCGACCTTGAACAGATGGTAACAGACAGTTGCTTTTGTTTTCCACTGGGACTAAATCCTTTCTTCTGTATGAAATGTCGTTTGTTTAAATAAGCAAAAAGCTAACGGAAATCACGTCTCCTCCAGAACGTACTTGATGAGTTAGGCACCCTTAATTTCGGAGGATAGTATTTAACGTGATTAGTTATGAGTGTCTCCCGTATGATATGCTTAAATATGTTGGACTGGAGGCAATGAGAAGAAGGACCGGAATTAGATTGAAATATTATAAACTAATTTGTGAATTAACCTGGAAAGACGACAAACAGGAAGATAAAACTTGGTGGTAACATACGAGGTGCTGTGACGAACTTCAATGAAATCGTAGTCTACAAATTTCTTAGAAATTTAATTTCACCTAGAACCCCAACATTTTTCCACAGGTGCATCTCTTCCCCCAAATGAGTAGTGGAAAATGTCGGGGACCACTTTGGACGGAGTGGAATATTTGTGGCCGGTACCCTTGGGCTACATGGGTTCCTAGTTTTAAATCCTTCATCCACAATACTCACGGGAAGACTTTAACCATTAGTGAAGTAATGCTAATGGGATTGTGCAACCCAGCTCGTTGTACACCAAAGCTGTCAACACCGAATTTGCATTGGCCAAGGGAATGACGTCAATTGTAGTGAATTTAAATTCCATGCCAGTTCACTGAACTTTATAACTGGGTATTTTATAATTCGCAGATTGTTTTACGTAAAGTGCTAAAAAGAGTAATACAAAATGCTAATATCACCCAGTATTGGGCTTCTTCCTGTACAATTCAACTGAACAAAATGCACTCAATGTTTCCAACATCCGAAATTAGACAGCACACCATCTTCATCTGACGTTACTCTACTGTCAGCGTCGATCTGCGAATGTCATTTCCCTTTCTTCTTCTTCGGCGTGGGTAGTGAAGCCGGGCCATTAAATCAAATTATTCTGGACAGTTTCTGGGTTATGTCACAGACTAAAGAGAATGTTGGTTTACGCAAGATCAAAATGATTTATCCCGAGCGTCAGCTGACTCCAAACTTACGTCATTGCGCTACAGTGTCATCACGTCTTCATGCTGTTCTGTGAAGCACACACAGGTTTGAAAGCAAGTTGACGCTTTAAACATGAATCTGTCAGAACTGAACCAAAAACAATTTTCAGGCAAACGGTAGAAAGATCTGTGTTGTTTGGAATAGAAATAAGAATTTCGATTTATAAATTTTCCCCGAGGAACTTCTGCCTTACAGTAGTGGAGTGGGTACATAAAATAGGAACACAGTAGGGGGAAAATGTAAACACCAAATCATATTTTACTGTTGCGGAAATGATTCTTAAGGCAGTAGACTTTTCGAACTCAAATACGCTACAGGACACGATTAGCCTGAAGCGTTTCGCCGGATTGCCTAGCCTTTTTGGTATGACTATTTGTCAAGCTTCCGTAGTTTCGTCCATTACAGTTATTTCTACTCCGAGGTGCGTAAAAACTAAGACTTAAACGTACGTACGACATACAGTGTTGGCTTGTTCATTCTTAATGCTGGATTTATATGAAGAAACCTGATTATGTTCATCAAGTTTCCCGTCTGCACGTGGGATGACCGTTATATCACATGACGAACACGTGTTAACTAAACAACTAAGATCCGTTTATTTTGGTATTCCTATCACGTGATGAGGATTTCGACAAGCATACATTTTGCTCCGAAGTGTTTGGCAATTGAAAGCAAACCAAAATACAGCAAGCCTGCTCAAATCGTTGCTGGTTATGCATTCTTCTTGTTAATTACATTTCGAGTTATACTCTATTAATGCTAAACAAATTTGGTCACTTGTCAGATATCTCCCAGTGAGTTTAACCGTCTTAATTATGTATGCGACATTGGCATCGCCGATTTCCCGAAATTCAGTTGTCGTCAGCTGGTTTTTGCGGCTGGTTTGAACTCATTTTAATTTTATCAAATAAATTTTATTTAAGAAAAATATGCTAACGTGTGTTCCGTGATGTTCCTTGGCAGCTGCCGACGTCGGATATGCCAAAATGGCCTGTCTAATTCTAATGCAGTATGCTCCTGAATACGATTACATCCCGGCATAAACCAAAACAATTTGCTTGTAAAATTCACTCCGGATTTGATCTATTTAAAATGACACCGAGCATGATTAAATTTTGTTTACCAAACATGGACTACCATTTATGAAGCATTATTGAACCAGGGAGTGAGAAACGGTTATATTTTTCAGTGTTCATACGTTATAACAGAAATATTTCATCGATTGTCTCTTTTTGTGCAGCCAGAAATCTCCAACTTTGTCTTTCCATTCTATTCAGCATGTATCAATGAAATACTGAGATTTTTACTGTTGTCACCAATGTGTACTCTATCATCACCACGAACTGAGGTAATTCGATCTGGATATAGTAGAATCACGTTATAGTCATATCATTCCTTGTCAGTATACTAAATGAACATGGTATGCACATGTTTCGTTCAGTAGTTCGAAACTAGCCTATCAGATGAGTGGTTTCAATGCCATTCCACGAACGCCAATTATGATCACAATGTGTTAAGCTGCACTAGCTATCGGTAGACCCACATCTGCGATTTTCGATCCTGACTGCTAAAAATGAGAAGGTAGAGATTGAATGACAATCATGGCAGATGGTAACGGGCAATAGCGGGTTTGAAGCGTAAACATTAACAACGCATAAAAAGGAGCAATTTTTATCCACCCACCACATGCACGGCGTTTACGTATACCGCGAGAGTTCACGAAATATTGCGAAATTCGTCCAACGGGTTAACGTCATTCTGCGCCTGACTTCTCAGATACCTGTACTATTCATGAAAGAATCTCCAAGTTGCCGAATCAAATCCAGCTGCGTTCACCAACTTGTTTATGGACATTCAGGTACCTGCAACGACAAAGCGGAATGACAATCTTAAACCCAATATAATGGGCGCTTTACCTTCTGGATGCAGAAGGTAAAGTGTGAAAGAACGAAACCATCAGTGACACGGCGCTTATGTGGGAGAAAGCAATCAATCTGTGTCAGCTAAGCGTTAAACATCATCAAGCATCAGCAATAGAAAATCGTTAATCTAATCGGACGTACAAGTTATGGGTCATAACCACACTTGGCACTATCTTGGTAGTGTCCCATAATGTTAGTTGCCCACTCTTCCCTTAGGTCGCTCTAACCCTCCTGTTGTGCACCTGCGTGTTTGTTCACGTTTTGTATTGTCGCATCAGTTTGTTTCTACCGCTGTCACAACTGGGGTTCTTGCTGTTGCCACTTGTCTGAGTTTGCTGCTGATTGGCTTGTTTCGCCCTCTTATCGCTCACGTGGTTTCTTGTCAAAACTTCGGATACAAGGAAAGTACTGCTAATGAGATTTGAGTATAGTGAATTGGTTAATTTGTTATGAGGTACGCCGTCGCAAACAGGACTTGGGTTCGTTTTGCATTGCCTCGGTGTGGCAGGCACCCGTTCTACGACAGCTTGCTCGAGGGGCTTACAGACCAAGCCAGGAGAACATCATGCAGTCTGGTGCCACTGGTTTACATTTCCATTTGCAGTCCTTGTTCATGGCCATATTTGTGTTTGCATGCATTTCATAGGAAGCAGTCTGAATTCTTCTCAACGATGTTTTGAAGCGTCCTTCTTCTGTTCTACTTTTGCGTTGTGACGGAAAATATTAGCAACAACAAGTGTTGATTCTTAGTAACAGAACCACTGTTGCTCGTTTCTTCGTTTCTGGAATCCCAGTTTGCACGGGATTGAGTCAGCTGAACTGCTCAAGTTTGCGAAGAAGTAAAGATCGTGGAACAGAGTCGAGTGCAGAGGAAAAATCTAGGAAGCGTTGGCAAATGCAACCGAGTATTTGGTGATATTATAAAACAGGAAAGCCATACCAATCAAGGTTGACCTGTTTGGTTAGTACGCAAAATAAAATGGGTCATCGGGCACACTAAAAGAAGAAACTAGATGATTCCGGACGTGGTGTTTTGCTAGTTTGATACCGCATGATATAAGAACGATTGGACGAAAACGTTTGACTGGAACACTTGAATTACTAGATTGGCGATGGGCACAACAGCGACTGGTCTCCAACAATCGAGAATATAACGTTTGCATAAGAAGCATCCGCGAGCGAAGCCACGCGGTTGATCAGAAGTAAATGCATATATAAGGAATTATAGTGGATTATTTTGTTTTAGCAAAAACTTCTGAAGGTATCTTAGAAAAGGATTCTACATTAGTTCATTCATCCGGGAATCACAAAACTGCAGAGTGATTTCGTGGATAAATAAATAGTGGACCTGCAGTGGAGCCCACTGTTTTTCTTTACTTTTCACACAAAATTCGAAAAACTTGCCAGAATCGTGTGCTGTTGGAGCTTGTAGGGAGCTGGCTTACATCGGGCGAGTAGAGTCGTTTTATTGCCTTTGATATTGATGATGAAACGAATCTGACTTTCTCGGAATCCTTTGAAGTCTTCAGTGTGGATGGAGCAAGTGTTTTTAGAGGACAACAAATATCAACAATTATATTTAGTGTATTTGAAAAATGTTGACATTTCTACTTAGATGTTCAAAAGAAAACGAAGAACGTCCACGAAAAAGAGGTCCCTGAAGAAGTAGCATGTTCACCGGAGAATCTGGTAAGACTCTTTGAAAGAATGGAAAACTGTCTGGGAATAGATTTTGGATTTTAAACATGTCTGACAATGAACACCGGCTAACATTGGAGCACATAGTTTAGGACAGAATAGCTCGGAGTGATTAGTGGTAATTTTTCTAGGGTTGAGTTACCTCTGCTGCGGAAAATCGAAAGGTCAGTCAAATCCATGGAGAACATGTTCAAGTTCTTCCCTCGTACACATGAGCTGAAATAAGCGCTTGTTCAAATATCAACGACAATTTCCCCAGACCCGAGGTGTTTTTCCACCAACGTTTAGTGGAGTTATTATCATTTTGACCCAATTCGACGATTCCACGGGAATCCTGATATGCTTGTCACGAAAATATCAAGGCGCAAGACGACATGGCTCCAGTCAAGCTTGTGACACCAACGACCAACTAACAAATAAATTCCAAACTGACGGCCCAGAATCGCGAAGAAAGAACTCAGCCTGCCGCCTGACTGAATGAGAACAACAAAAGAGTAAAGATGTATGAGCGTACGCCCGGTGATAGCCGAGACAGGAATGCCGGTTGGCGGAATTTTTACCACAGGAAAATGTTTAATCAGGTCCCTTTGTGAAACGACTCTCTCCACATTGGCCATAGCAATAATGGATATCTATCTGTAAATTTCTGGGGGTAGTAATTTGTTCGTGTGTCACACATAAGGTCTTCTGCAATAAAACACATAAGGAAAGTGGAGTAAAACTATCCACAATCTCCTCATCACTGGTAATGAAAATGTCATTCTGCAAGTTTCATTACTTCTCTAAACATTTGCTATAAGCCCAAATTTGTCACTCGAACAGCCTGTCACTCGTCTCTGTGGGCATGAACACCGCGAATGTAACTGGTCGCTTGAAGAGCATTGTCCAAGAACGGAAAATTAAAGAACCGGTCATCCACAGTCGTGCTGCTCGAATATTTTTTTCTCACTTTTTTAAATTTTAGTTCTGCGTAGATGCATCAAAATTTTACTGTAGTTAGCAAAGTTATTCATTTAAAAACGCTACCAATCGTTATCGCTGATATCAATATGGTTTTCGAATATATATCCTTTGTGTATATTTTCTAAAGCCAAACTATGAAGGTCAGAAATAAGGCAGTGAACCGTTTGAAATGAATCGCTTCCTGTTAACTGAGTTTTTTGTCAATATTTAGAAGGACGGATGAACCAAAGTCACTTAAAGTCATCTCAAAGTAAAAGTGGTCCACGTGACTGTTACGTTGCCGAGTTTGGTTGATCTATGCACACACTGAAGCACAAAACACAAGTACTAGTGGCGCACGATGACACAGGAGCACACAGCCTGTGGTCTAGTAGGACACGAATACACACACAGAGGTTGGAGACACAAAAAGTTCGGGCTCAAGACTCAAGGCCCGTAGTCGCACGACGAATGGGACAGATCTGCTGCTCCCTTGAATCAGCAGCCACACGGAACAGTAAGCGGCGCGAAATACGAATAGGTAGCCCAGCCCGCTAGCGGAAGAGAGAAGACGAACACAGAGTACTGCCGTGCGTTTATTGGTGACCCACCAACACAAGTCAGAATTCAAGTGAGCTCTATCGTTTATATAGTTTCGTTGGGTGGCTTCAATCGATGTGTGGACTAGCCAATCACAGAAAGGGGTTTTATGACTCTTTTAGCGGACATGTAAAAATATTCAACCACACAATATTTAAAATAACGTCAACTTCGAAATATTGGGAAAAGGACGGGTTCTTTTGTAAATTAATAGCAGAAATAAACTCTGCGGTACCAAAACCTTAGAATGTTCATCGACCATAACAGTGACTAATTTATGTTTCCAGGGAATTTCATCTCATATTTAAAGGGCTACCGCCGACTTAAAAATTATTTTCTCCCGGTGGCTATCTTTAGCGCCTTCAGCTAGTCGTCTCAATTCAGTTTCAGTCCGCCTAATCAAGCGAGAACCATTAAATGTCGACTAGCCGCTCAACACGATACTTTCTCCTTTATTTGTCGTAATCTTTTGATTTATGTAGGTGCATAAACGATGGAGTTCATTAGCCGATTTCCCCTCGTCTAAGGGGTTCAGTGTCTTTTCTTTGATCTCAGCAACGATTGTGAACCCCGGACCCCCTTGAGCATGTCACAAATCCGATCAGTTCCCATCCGCTCGACAGACTGGCTGTTTCTGCACCGGTCTTCGTGCTGCTGTCTGCTCTGTCCATTGCCTGTGTGTTGTTTCGCTGACTCTGAGGGAGACTGAGAGTCATTCTTGTTTTTCGGTGCATAATCGTATAACTCATCTCACCGAATCAAAGTAACCTTGCAATTACGGCATCCGCACCTAATCTCCCCTTACAACCAGATGCATCCCTGTCATCAGCAATCGAAGCGGTAAACTTACCGCAGTAAACTTTGAACAAACCATGGATGAGAACGCACACCGTACACGGATAAGCTCACAATAAAATGCCATAGTTTCTACGCCAAAATCACTGTTATGGATTTTGTTTTAGCTTTGTTGACGACAAAATGACAAATGTCATGGTTAACTGAACCCAAAATGCAGCCAATGGAATATACATATAGAGAAAACAATTGGTTTCGGCAAGAAAAAGAATCACTTGAAGGTAGAACATTTTAAACAAATGGTGATAACTGATCCACTGACTAAGAAGGAACCAGACAAAATGTTTGGACCTGTCCCGGGACATGAAGGTTGATTGCACGCGAGAAGTGTTGTCGCGGTTCGAGGCTACCTTTCTTGTCAAGAATTCCATTGTTTGGGACACAGTTGTGAATGGTAGTGCAAGGTGCACGTTTTTAGAAGTAATCCACCGCAAGGAGTACTGAGCAAAATGTGGAAGAGAAATGCAGTGATGCTCGCAAAGAAACAGGTATAGCCGGCAAGAGATACCGGAGACAATCTGTATCCCGTTAGCTGTAGGATGCCCACCTGGAGAGGGGAAGAATGTTTATCTATATCGAACTTTGTTTCGTCCCATTCGTTTTCCAATATACCTTATTAGGTCAACGTAACCGCTTGTGTGCAAACGTGCATATCGATGAATATACATATATGCATATATATGCCATGTTGTACAAACTAGTACGACGTCATTTGCTTCACTATCCTTAACCGCTATGATGTATCTTTCACTGGAGACCTGTGAAGAACTGCGTGCATCAGATTCATGACGAAAACCATGAACAACGACGGAGTTATGTGCAACGCATTTAAACACCACGACGAGAAACCGGCATACCACGATTCGAAGTTCTGGTTTTACTTGAACATTGCCTACTTATTTTATGGGATACGTGTCGTGAGCGATACTAGAAAACGATTCCCGTAGGACGAAATGTCCAGGTTTGTGAATAAATCAGATTGTAAGCAAAATACTTGCCAGAATTAAGCTAAATGGTTGTTATTGCGGTCAACATAACAGTCCCCAAGTATTTCGGGTTTGTTGCATGGCGATCAATTTCGAGTCGCTTTGGGCACTAATGAACCGTTTTGCTGTACTTTTCGGGACGTCATCTGTTAGATTTTAGAATATCTGTGGTGCCAGGAAATAGAATTTTTTGGTCTATATCGGTGCGAAGTTTTGTCTTTTGGTCTCATTGTCACATCTTTCATTTTTAATCGCCAGCTGAACTCATTTGGCATGAGCTTGAAGGAGTCAAATGGTATCGGGATGACATTGCACTCCGTGATGTGGCACGATCCATCCATGATATTCCTCTTCATTGTTTCGATTATTCTAGCCGAGTGTTTCTATTGTGCTTGAAGTTCCCTTTCTTACATACTTCGTGGATTCTGAAGTTTCTCACTCAAAAAATCCTGAACGCTTCCTTGTTTCCATTGAAAGTCTTGAACTCAACGTGTTATTCTATTCTATTTTATCTCGTGCTGTTCTCGAACCGTTTTATTCTAGCGACCATTCAGTTCATATCACTGATAAATCATCTACCGTTGTGGGTGTTATTTCAGAATAGCGTGGATAAATAGTTCTTTTTAATTCTAAAAGACTTGCGCAAACTTAGAGCAGCCAAACATTCACCAGTGTCGTGAGTCTTGAAGCATCAAACTTAATCCATCTTACTAGTCACTTATTAGCCAATTCGCCGGATGCAGTGTTTCAGAGATGGCAAACAGTCCACAGTTCATACCGTTGTGATATCGTGCATCGGAGTGGCAATCCCTTTCAAAATGTTAATCCATTGTCTAAATTGCCATCTTCGTCGATGTCGTCAACGACATAGCAACTGGCTGTTGCTAAAGTCACTTTCATAGAATCGTGAAAGTCTTATGTTAAACAGAAGGTAGTATTTTATCCCAATGATCTGAGCATTGCACCGCTGCTGGACTTCGCGCACGAAACGATAATCTTCAATGTTTTGTGTGCTTCAAGAATTCTCAGTCATTCCTGCCGGACTCTTGTTTCAATGGCCGTGTGGTGATTTCTCAAATTTTTGATCAGCTATTTTGGGTGATCTGCACGCTGGTTACCTTAGTGTCAAAAAAAAAATGAATTCTGCTGTCACCCTTAAAATTTGGTGGCCGGAGTTATATATAGACGTTGTGCTCATCAGAGCTAAGAACTGCGAAGATTGTCAGCACAACATTAATTCTAAACTTTCAAAATCGTTGCCATGGCCGCTATTTAATGATGTCTGGTAATGTGTGCAGGGTGGCTATGGGGGGCTCATTCGGGGAAATACTGCACCCTTATCTTTACTGATGCATTTTCATTTTGACCCAGGTTATATTTACTTTCTTGTTCCCCAGCAGAATTCGCGCAAATAAAGTTTGTACTGGTCACGGACAGCAGTGTTCATTGTGTGCCAAATTCTTGAATCCCACAGTTGGCCGGCTTATGTTGCACGGATTTGCATACTACTCCTGGTCAACTAAAATCTAACTGTTTCTAAAAAAACTTTATTCACATAGTTCAAACGGTAATTCATTCCAGTAACCCTCATTCATTTTTTAAACTTGATCATATTGTTTAAGATACGGTAATGCTTCACGTACGAATACGGATTAACGTTCAACACAGGCATTCAGATTCCGTTGATTTAGAACATACCGAAAGAGAAAAACAATATGATCTGAAAGAATTCATACACTTCCGACAAGGTGTTGCAAGGTCCAAACTTCAATTCAACGTGCGGCAGATGAGATATCTACAAACACTTGTAAACAGATGTATTACAGCCCTGTATTTCTTCGAATACACTTCCCTTGGTTGTTCTGAATTTGCTTTCCTTCTATCCAGTCATCCAGGATTTTCATACCCTGATTGTTCTTTCCGGGTATCTGTTTGCTCAGTGGCTGTTTTATCGCTGTTCAGTGGGATAAAAGGTATCTCAGCAATCACGACTTCTTGCATTTCGTACGTAAACACATGACTTGCAAGTACATGAACACCTCTTTCTAGTTGCCGTAGTCTTCTGTTTGTCTTTCCTTGTGTACTCCCTGTCATAATCATATCCATGACCACTGACAGACTTATTATTATTGATTGGACTCCGTCTTAAAGTTTCAATTGCCACTACTGGATAAACACTGGACGACGGATTTTATGGACAATAGTCACCTAGGTCCCACTAGAATCAACGTTCTGATGGGTCTTCTAACCTTTAGTGTTTCTGGGTGGTTATGGCCAAATAGCAAAAATAGGTGTACTATCAAATAAACTGCTGACGGACGCAGACCATCTGGGGTAATGATATCATCACTGACTTTCACTTTTGTGATCTCTTGTCAACATTTGCTTTCTCGAATTGTTGACCTACTCACTGGTGTCATCAAATCGAATTCTGTCACTTTTTGGCTTATTGTCGACTTTGGTCTTAGCATCTAATTTTTATAGGCAATCTGAGTTATATCCGGTAAGCGGATTCACAGGTGGCTAGCAGTGGAGAATTGACGGTCTGGAATTGGAGTGTTTGTGCTCATCAACGCACGCAAGTAACCCGTTGGAACAGTTGACGTCACAACGATCCACTGAAGAACAGAATTGAAGAAGCCTTTTACTGATGGAATAGGCACGGATTTCAAGGACTGTCACGAGCAGTGCTCGAGGCCGTGTCACACATTTAACGCCATCAAACGAATCATTCATGACACAAGTTAATTTACCGCGAAACGTTCTCTGGTTCAGGTACGTCTAACATATTTGCACCCGAAATGCAAAACAGGAAACGAAGGACAGTGCAATTCAGGCTGACCGAATCCCGACGACATGCCAAACAACGTCACGCTTTGTATGTAAAGTCGACTGACTTTGAAGCACACGAACAGGTCAGGTCTACTGCCCCTCCAGTTGATCTTGCCTGATACGTTTATTTCGGAGATCGCCCAGGCAGTACAAGGGACAATGGAGTATCCCCCTACCGTCTCGAAACAGGACACTGAAATATTTCCTTCTTCGATACACTAGGCCAAAAATTTACACGAAAGAAAAATATGCCCAAAAAATCATTTTACTAGGCAAATGTGACTCTAAGTCGGCTAAAAGATGAAGATTTTCTTCAATAAATGCAACTTTTTCACTCTTAGATTTCCGCTGCCAATATCGCCTAAAATTTTCAGTAAAACGCAGTGCTAGTCAACATTGAAATTTAATTGTGATGCTATTGGCTCTATATTCGTTCAATTCAGTCAAAATCGCTTTGGCGCTGGTTTGTTAGGCTCGAGAGTTTTATCATAGTATCGCGTTGTTTTATTTACCGTTAACTGCACAACATGGTTCTGGCGGTTAGGATCAGTGGTGATTAGCTTATTTCGCCCAAATGAATTTGCCCTTGTTTTTGCAGCATTTAGATTCAAAGAGTCCATTAAATCTTATCTGCGCGGATATTCGTGTCCCAAAAGGCGGAGAGGCGTGAAGTCACCGACGAGACACATGTTTGTGAACAAAACGTCTAGATCGTCTGAGGACAAGTCATCGGACGAATCAGGTTACGTCGCAAACAATGTTAATAAGAACGGCAATCGTTAGTCGATTTTAGCGGTTATGCTGTCACATTTCGGAAAATTGGTGAAGTTCCCTAGTCCTCATTTGTCAGGATAAGTACGTCGGTGATTCTTGAAGATGATTACGATTTCGGTAAAATAAAGGACTGTTGGAGTTTCACCCAGGAAGGTGAGTTACATTTCTTCTCGATGTTTCAGTTTCAGGTACTGAAAAAGTGGCTTCACTGGTAGAGAAAATGCTTCCATTAAGATTTGTGGCACTAGAGAGGGTCATTCAAGGACACTTCTTATTTTTCATGCTTGGCTTGCCCAGGGTGAAGCTGGATGTTCTCATTGATTCGAAAATGTCGGCGGGAGGCCTGCACATGACCCTCACTATTTATCTTCCTAACGTGATGTAAATTCATATCGGTTTAGAAGAACACCTGCACCCGTTTGTAGCGTTCCAGTGACTTTTACCTTTAGGAGATAATCGATTGTTTTCAGACATCATTTTCTCCATGATCTGCCTTGACTCTTGATGTCAAATTTATGCCATTTGTTCGGTTGCTTTTGTCATATTGCAATTGAGATATGTCGGTTTCCACTCTTCCTGAATCTTTCGAGCGTCTTTGCCTTCGCACTATTCCTAACAGTCGAGACCTTCTGCTCTGGTTTGCTTGCGTGTGTATTGTCTTATCGGTGTCATATCGGCTCCCCAGTGTATACAACAAGCTGCATATATTTGTCTTTGGACTGGCGTCTTTTCTATTTTATAGACTTTTGGGTGAACTTTGTCAACCGCGGCTTAAACATCCGAAAGGACACACATTCAGCTTTGCATTAAGGACATCTTTTAAGGTGTCATCAACTTGAAAATTCACGCTGATGGTCAGCCATCGCACAAAGACTCAAAGCGGCTGTGGCTAAATTTGGGTAGCTTTGAAAGACAGAGGTCATCGTTATTCTCGATGGGCCTTTCGGTGAAAACTTGATGCCCGTAAATGTGCACTAATTCATGTAACACAGCAAGTGGGATGAAAGTTTTGGCAAGAAACGGCTTGCTTTTTCAAGTGATTGGCAAGACCTATAAGGGGTTTTGCATTGCTTTGTCGCGAATATCCCTCCAGGGAGTTTCTGAAACAGGTGAACCAGCGTAGTGGATATTTCATTTGCTGAGTATTACGCAAAGAAGCGTCATCTTAAATTCCTGGGTGGCACTCTCTGCAGAGAGCGGTAAGCCGAGGACCATCGAAGATTTTCGGTAACGAAGACATGACATGTCATCTTTTGAGATGTCGCTGCCGGTATTGTCGTTGTTTCACGTTGACTATATACACAAAGAGGGATTCGACACAGACCACAAGAGGCTCCATGGTCTTCGACAAAGACAGTTCGAAGATGAAGCACAATCGAGGTGTAAAAAACTCCACGGTGGTTCGGTTATTGCGACGAGAATGATCCCAGCCGCCGGAACAAGGCATGGAAGAGGACAAATTTAGCAGAAGGCGCACGCCTGAGCGAGGGGAGCATGGCCAACTGGATATGTGGCGTTTGTAATCAGCATATTCTTGCACTTTATGCTGCTGTCTAATAATCACAACTGACTCATCTAGTGGACTTTTCGAAGTACTTTGAAACACTAGGCGCCCTTTCGACGTTTCATTTTGAATTTTTCAGACGTCTGATGAGGCACACTATTGCAATGTTCCTACCGCGTGATATTGTCCTTTGATGAGTTCACATGATCCATTCTGGAACAGAGCACAAAGTGGGCGACGTGAGCCAAAACACAGTGTGCGTATCGATCACGATCAACACATACAAAGCCAAATCCACAACGGCAGCCCTCCAAATTCTCGTGACACCAACTCTTCTAAAACATGATTGTTCGACAAATATTTTAACTGATGAAGAAAAAAGTGCTTTAATCGGCGTTGTACGGAACGGTGCCAATTTTAAATGACGTGAAGTGTAACAAAATAGGAGGAAATAATTCTGATGTCCCCAGATTTATCCACGTGACGCTACCTTCATTAATCATTGTTCCGGCAATTTCATTCTGATAGTAAATCCCTAGCCGCCTATCTGCGACCTCCAAGGCGACACGCTACTCATTAAACGTTTCACAGAGACATCTGATCTTTTAAACGTCCGCTTCTGTCATTGCACACTGGCATCATCCGGTGTAGTTATTTGGAACGACTTCCATGATCGGCGTTACAGGCAGAAATAATGTGCAAAGGGATTCTTCTTCATTGTGGCCAGAGCTGTGTTTATACCCCGTGTTGCATAGCTGGGGAGCACAGTATTAAGCAGTTTACTTTTGTATGCCCTTAAAATTTTGTAATTACTGACACGTCAGCTATTTCCTAATTAACTTAAAACTTCTTCCTTGCGGAGCTTTTCATCGCCAACCCCGTTGCTATCGTTCGTAACAACAAATAGTCGGTGATACCTGATGTCGCTGGATAACGGCAACATTCGATAAGCTGGTCACCATCGTTAAAGATGGCTATAACCAGCTGCCTGGTTGATCTACCTTCAGAAAAAGACTAAACAAGGGAATCGATAAGTTGATTCAAGATGATTACTTATCCAAAAACAACAAGACCATGCGCTCGTCTGTAACGACAGTTGGCATGGTCGTGAATTTCGAAAGGACTGAATTCTGAGCAGCAAAAACTGCAATACAAGAACAGACTCCCCGTCCAGTAGAAGATAGAGATTGGTAGACATATTTGATTCCTACACACAATTAACCAAGTGAATCTTATGGATATATCGCAAGATATTTAAGGTTGAACGATCATGATTTTTCAGAATATCACCCAATCTCCCGCTAATAAATACTGAGAGATGATGAACCTGCGTACGGCGAGAAAGATCATTGGTATCGTCGCTTGTACCTTGGAGCTTTAAAAGTTTGTTTCGGCGAATGCTGATGGACGAATTCCGAGAGTGCCGCATGATGGTTCTCCCGTTGGAACTCCACGTTCCGCAGTCCAGTGGCTTTGAGTGCAACTCACCGGTGACCATTTTAGGCGTGTTTTCCAAGAAGAAGGCACTTCACGTTAGAGAGAATGGACTTCGTCCGGAGCTGTCCGTTTGAAACGGGGATATGGTTTGCTATATGGGTTTTGCTTGTGATGAATGAAAGTGATTCGAGCAAACTTTCTGCTTGTATTGCCAGGAGACACAAATCATCAGAACAGTCAGTGTGTCGCCGCATGACAACAAGCTAAAACTGTGAATATTGACAGCCGGTGCTTTGCCCGCACAAGCTAAGACCAAGTCACGTGATTTCGGCGCTCGGCTGTAACGACGGCTTTGTTTGGAAATTCAAATATCCAGATCACTTAGATCTCGCAGTGCGCACTTCGCTTCTCCCATCCTATATCATCAATCGTGGGCGTGACTATTCTTGAACCAGTTCGGTTGTGTGAAAAGATACAGGTCTAAAGATATTGGTGTTGGGTAGGCGTTGGGATGTTTCTGAAGTACTCTGGTCGCCATTCTCAAAGGGCTTGGAAGTATCAAGTGAAGAAATTGGTGAGACGCTGAATTCATGAGATAATTACCGTGGAAATGACCTTGGTGCTTTACTTCATGCATGCTTCTGCTTGTTTGAAAGTTTATTTTTTCGTACTCACTGCCATTTGGGTATGCACCTTTTTGGGACACACGTGAACCACCTGCCTAATTTGGCCTTGTTACATCGGATCTCCTTTTGAGTCTCTGTGATTGCATATTTGAGGCTCATTTGTACATGCATATTGATTAGTTTTATAATCCAGTACAGTAGAATTTACGAATCGTTTGCTTTGGTTTTGAGACGCGGCTTTGACTGTGCTTTGCGCAAACTCTGATTACAGGAGGCCTACGTGAAAGAAAAAAAGAACGCTCGTTATCAGTGGATATTCGGGAATGAAAGGATTGTACATGCTGATGGATTTTGGTTTAGCGACAAGCAGTACAACGGTTTGTTCAAAAAACAAACGTACCTGATGGAGTTCAACAAACCGTTCAGAGCCTGCCCGGTAGCGCAGTGCCTAAGGCGTTCGATTCAAATTCGTTCGTCTCAGGTTCGTGTCCCATTTCGGGAGCGGTGGATATGCGCTGCCGATGATTCCTAACACAGATGAAACACCTGTACAGTGCTTCCATGGTTTCTTTACGGTGAGTTGAGCAATGATATCGCTCGGTGAATTGTTTTCGATGGAATTAGATCAAGAGACAGTCCGAAATAACTTTGATAGATGCACGAATTCAGGGATGAGATATGGAAAGTAAACGTGTCGAAACTCAACGGCGCATTTGACAAGGAGCGAATGGTCGAAGATTTCCGGGAGACGTGTTACCTGCAGCAGGATGTGCAAGATCTTTAAGTCCCCATAAGGATGATGGTGATGATCACTAATAAATATGTCCTTTTATATCTTTCTTGGCTTTCTCAATTTTTGTCTAGCCGAATAAGTTAAACGCAGATTTCGGAAACAGAAAATCCGCCACAAGATTAGCAGATCTCTTCACCTACCTGATATCAGTAGCCTACTAGGAAAACTAGTCACGGTCCCGAACCTGACTCAGGGAACATCGGTGTGTTAGTGGATTATGATCAATGCAGATGATGAGAGTCCGGCCTTACTAAAATATGCCGGAAGTGCCGTTTTGCAAGATATATTGGGAACTTTCGCGTTCAAATGTGCTATACCAGTATAATGTCGGTTGCAGTTTCTGGGAGAGAGGCAACAGTGTTTGCATTGCAAAAGTAATTATTTCCTGCATTTCCGGATCGAAGGCCACGTTAGAGGCATTTGTTTTCAGGTCGAAAAAAGTCATCTGTCAGTGCTAGTTTGCGCTTGGAGTGACCCTTCGCGTAGGGCCTTCCTGGCTTCTTGCAGTACTCGTTTAGCTTCTGGCGTCGTGGAGGACTTACACAATCGGCAATTCGTTGCACGAACTTGGAGCAATTTGGATTGGATCGGCAATATTAGTTGACGGTACTCAGAAAACCTTGGAGACTCCTGAAAGATCGTAGTCCTAGGTAGTCGCGAACATTGTCAGCTCCGATCTCATGCGGTAAATGCACTCGTCGTCAAAGTAATTGCCAAAGAATTGCATTGGTGAAGCCCAAAGAATGCCATTAGAGGTATTGATTAGGCACCATACTCCTGGGAGCCCTGAAAGACGAGGCGGCGGTGCTCGTGTTCCTCTGTACTGGCGATGAGAAAATCATCAGTGTAACCGAGGGAAAACTGAGACCCAGAGGTACGTGGCCCGTGAAACTCTGGAATGTTTAAGCTGCATTTTGCATGCTAAAATGCATGCTATGGAATTCGCATAGGCAAAGTCGGATTGTGATGGCAATCTTCGTACTGTCCATCGGTGCCACAGAAATTAGGTTACATGCCACTTCCAGGTAAATCTCTGAGAAAGTTCTTTTGCCCCATAGACTATTGGAGAATGTGTCAGGCCCCATAAATGTCGGAGACAGTTTAGGATGATCACTGGAAGGGCGCCAGTCCCCGTCGCCTTTTGAGACCATATGAAGTGGGGATGCTCATGGGCCAATTGATGGCCGAATTGGTCCTTGACTTAGCTTATGCCCAGATTCTGCTTTGATTGTGTATCTGGGCACGCTGTTACTGGGGTAATCTAGGGAACAATATGATGGTGAAGTTCATGTAGCGTTGCATTTTTGGGCATCTGCCGTAAACATGTCGAGGGGAATTCATCCAAAATGGAAGAAAATTATGATTGAAGCTTCATTAGATTACTTAAAAGAGACAGGGTGTAACCGCAGATGCTGTGTTTGTAGAGATGTGGTGCTGTCTAACAAAGTGCATCCTATCGCATCAACCACAAACACGGAGAGAAAGTCAATCCTTAGGATCAGGATGGAAAGGTCAGCAATCACAAGAAAACAGAAAACCATTTTAACCCCACGTCAACTGTCAGTAACTTGCGGCCTTGTGTTTTGATAGAGGAACTTTTGGCTGCTTTTAGAGTGAATGTGGAAAGACCCAGATGGCTTTGGCCTGAAGGAACAGAGATCACACTTATTTGGCTAGGAGATGAATTCAAACAGGTGATGAGGACAACAGGTGAACTTCAGTAGTTAAAAGCGTAGGACAAAATCCGTTGGCCCTTATGTTTGAAAGCATTGGCGACAGAAAAAATATCAAAGGTAACCTTTCTGGGAGGCAAACATATTAAGTCCAAGAAAAGAACGGATTTGGAGAGTGGGAGAGTCAACCGAACACGAGCATGACGATAATCGAGAAATGGATTCCTGTACAGCGCTACAGAATGCTTCGTGTGCACAGGTTGACTTGCCTCCACAAAACATGGTTCAAGCAACCTGAGCGCAATGATTCGACAAAGCTTAGTCGGTTACCCATGTCTCGGTGATGAAAGTTATATCCGGACTTGTTTTATGGACGATGTCACGAAGACAATGAAATTTGTTGACTAGGGACCGGGACTTTATGGGCAATAAAAACAAGTTTCATTTATCTTTTCTGGTCAGTTGGGAAGGTCCGGTGAAGCAGTGGCTCATAGGGCTTCGGACATTTCATGCCGTCTTGTGTGCACTGAGGGCCACTGCGGTGGTCGTCAACAAGACCGGGGAAACTTCCGGCGACGATAGTGGTCGGCAGATGTCTAGGAGCACCACGAAAATGAAACGCCAACAAATGATCGGCTGAAAGACACTTGTAAACCTAGGAGGCAGGGGTTTGCTGATAAAAACAGAAAAATGAGTGTTTGAAGCAAATGGAGCAAAGGGGATCCTCGGAATTTTCCAAGTCGCACTAAGCTATGGACTGCTTTACCGAACCAGAGTGGTCTGTTTGGTCAACGTCTACTATTGCTGTTGTTATAAACGATGAACGAAATCCGTTCGTTTGGTATGGGTAGTGTCGTTGAGCAGTTGCGTAAGACCAAGGGTTTGGTTGCCATAACAGGTGGGACAGTGAATCCAGTGGTTCTTGAAACTCCCAGGTAAGGGAGGGACACCTTTACGGGAAAAGCATTTACTCTGAGACGAGAGGTTATAGGCTATAGGGTAACCAGTGGGGGATGATGGAAAAATTGCGTGCGTAGAAAAATCCAGTTAGCTAATTTTTAATAGAATACTGTGCTTGGATTGTCAGTGGCCGCATTACCGCAAAACACAGACATGTTTGGCTCAGTCGTTTTCCAGGTGAAGCCCAATTAACCTTTCTGCATTCCTAAAACACCGCTCTGTCCAAGCCCATCATTTTATACCTTCTATCGAGGAGCTGCCTTTGGCCAGCCGAGGTATCTTTTCTAAACGACTCAAGTGCCTGCCATTTGGTGGCCTATCTTGTGCAGAATTATATATCTATCCCCATATATAAACCATTTTTTGCAAGTTCGCACGGAAGCATTTAGATGTGCATAAGTAAATTTATGAATGCTTGCATATTTTCCCAAATTTTTAGGTCGATTATACGTCCCTCGTCCCTCTGGTTCTTTGCTCTAGATGCTCGATTTGACTAGTGGGCTCAAATCTCAATCTATCAATTATGGAATGACCGCAAATTCTGTTACTTCACATGGTCAATTTTCATCTCGCCACTAACTCTAAAACGACGCGTCGCCCACACCCAAGGCCGTTCTGTCCTACCAACGAGCTGTTTGTTGACGACCTTGTCGGCTTATGTTTGTTTCTCAAGTGCCTTAAATTAACTAGCTCATTCAAAGTGGAATCACATCTGGTGCATATATATTTTCGATTCGTAAGCGCGTTCATAGCAAATGTCAGGCTTTGTTGTCTACCGAAACGTATGAGCTTGATCGCATCGAAGCTATGAGGCGAGTTTGCAGTGATTTCCAAGTGTCCGCAATTCACAGCCTTCACTTCCTTAAGAAACATCCGCCTTCCAGGTATACCATTGGAGAGGAAACGAAAACATTAATTCATTATGTGCTATCCATTGCAGACCGGACATTGCCCCGGGGAGATTTCTAGAACAAACCCTTTTGTCTTGTTGAATATTAAGGCAAATGGGTGATTAGTCGGTGAGTTCTGTTTCCAATTAAGCTTCCTCAGACACCGAGGAGGCCGGCTATCCGACTCCAACTAACCAAAGCTACTTCGCGGAGTCCACGCGGGACATCGGTGCCTAGAGATCGCTGAACTAAGGGTGTTTTTCTCACATGAACACATCACCGACCGGCCTGCCCAAAACTACTGTACCCCAATGAGTAAAGCTCAAACGACCTGTTCCGTCGTTTTCAATGAATTTGAATCCCCTAGGCAATCCATTTAAGTGAGAGCAACTTCGCAGTTGCGTATTTTGAACGATAGCTTCGTCAACGCGTCGAAGTCTTCGGTAACTGAATTCAGTCCCTGCAATAAACCATCAAAGATCTATCACCCATATTTTCTTGTCCTTACACATCTCGCAGGACGTCTCTGGCCTTTTTATAACTAGCCTTTAGAGACAGCAGGAAGTAATCCTCTATGGCATTTTTGGCTTGCTTTTTGCAACAGTGTAATAGATATAGGAGTCATTTTCCGTTGTCTTTGACCCTGTTCTCCATGTAATATTCAAACTGCCAAATGAAGCTCCAGTAAAAAAGGAATTATTAATGAAACCATTTCAGCTCCACCTTTGTCAGGTCCACTCGGCAGTTATTTGGGCCCTCTGCCGTCAAATGAACTGAAGCCTCAAATCTCGGTTCCCTTTGTGTACGGCAATTTCTCGATTACCTAGTCAGATATTCCTCACCAACCACCTCATTTTGCAGGTATCCAAAACCGGAGCGTTTTCTTCCTCTTATGAAAGTGGTAACTAGTTCCCACATCTCATTTTTGCGCTTCTCTTCTAGAGGTTTTCGCTGTGCGTCCAGTTCTGGCTTTTTCTTCTAAAATACTATTGCATTGTTTGGAACACATTAATCATGTGCAACAATCAAACATCGGCAGTGTTCCTTTCGGGCTCTGTTACTCCGCTTTCTGACAACAAACCCCGTCAACGATAATAGGACTTCGATGCTGAGAACGACGAGGGCTGCTAAAACTTGGCCCCTTTAGTTACGTCGTGTTAAACTTAACCTCACATTTCTTTTCAAGCTATTAAGGTCGCAAGCACATATGGCTAAAAACCCCATCAGATCCGCTAGTGAGTGTTCTTACTCCCTTAGGACTCCCTTGTAATACCATCTCCCAGAGTGCATTTTAGGTCAGACTTCTCCACAGTTGTTTGCTGTACACTGTGGAGTAGATTACCGGACCATGTCCGGTCCTGTCAGAGTCTAAGGCAATTGAAAATATTATAGTCCATATTTGTCAACGTATTCTCCCTTCTCAGCCTAACTGGGATCAATATCAAACTAGACTAAGCTTTCGAAGCCCACCTAGAATTTTATCTCAGTTCAACTTAGGTGCCCGAAGCTGTGCCACCCTAAACCGGTTTTCTTCTTAAGAATATTGACATCAACGACTTAGCCTTTACACCATCCGTTCCGCAGCTCCATTAAAACGGCGAAATAAATAAACGGAACTTAACTGAGCACTGCTGTAAACCAAAGTTCTCTGCCATCCTTAAAACATCAACCCCATAATTCTCCATTTACAGTCCTATTCTATGTACTAGGACAGCAGTGCAGAGCATGCTAACCATAGCAAACAGCAGAATCAGCAGTAATCAAGCTCTGTAGGTTATATCCAAAGCCTTCGTCGTACTTAGGCTACCTGTAGAGAAGTCATCTATCAGCAGGGGTCGATCGCTGTGAGCTAACGGACAGTAACCGGGCAGATCAGTGACGGATAGGTGCAACATCATGTGGTGAAGTTCAACAAACCGTTCAGAGCCTGCCCGGTAGCGTAATGGCTAAGGCTTTCGACTCAGAATCGTTCGTCCTTGTTCGGGTTCGCGTCCCAGTTCGGGCGCGGTGGATATGTAATGCTGATGATTCCTAACAAGGATGAAACAGCTGCACAGTGCTTCCATGGTTTCTTTATGGTGAGTTGAGCAATGATATCACATGGTGAATTATTTCATGTAAACAGCAGAATATCAAATTGGTACTCCGGGGCAGTTACAAGCTACTTCCAGCTGAATTACTTCGCGTCATAATGGCAGAATGATCTCAATACCATCCTGGCAATTTTGTCACATGAGTTCCTTATTATTAACCAAGGCACCAGTTTGATGTGTCACCAATGAACCCTCCGACAGTTGGCTTTAGGCCAATCAACCTTAACTCTCTAAGCTCTGCCGTCAATCATATTATTAGTAATGTATATTTTTCGATTCGCGAGAGGCATGCGCAAAGCAAGGCCAAAATTTCTCAAGGCAAGCACAGTGCGCACACGGAAAACAGAAACTAGACATGCAATATAATATGTTTTCGCTTACAAGATAATAACAAGCGATGTGAATTTCTGAACAAGAGGTTTTGGGTTTTAAATCGAAGCTAAATAATGATTTTCCAAGATTATCTGTGGCGGATTACCAGTCATGCACCGCGAGTAATACTATGTTTGAATGCATCAAAAGTGCGCATCGCGGGCGCAAAATATGCCTGCAAGGCAGTGGCTTCGCCGCCTGTTGGCCGGGATCCTCAAAAATCAAGAGCGTTATATGGTGAAGATGAGGACCAATACGGATGTGATAACGGAATGGATTTGAGTGAAAACCAAACTGGGTATCAAAAAAAGCAGTGCAAACACGAAAAATTTGAAGGCACAGTCCGTTGGGCAAGGAAAGTGGCGTCAATGGATGGGATTTGTGCGATCGCAAGGCTAATACATGAGGCTTGTTTCGAGCAATTTCGAGTTCATAAATTTCAGTTTGGTCTACAGATGAATGTGGGGTTGGAAAAGAAGGAGAACTGGAGTCAAATGAGGCGACGTCTCGTGGACTCGTGTGAGGAACTGTTATCAGGAGCATCGGTCTATTGCCAAATTCCGCAGATCAGAATAGAGGTTGATGAAAAATGACGGTCCTCAGCTGTTTTTGGATTTCAAGATGCATTGTGGACGCCAGTTTATATCAGATGCCAAAAAAGGGTGTCCATTCGTGAGCCCTTTTGTGTGAATTTGGTAGAAGAAGTTCGGGAAGGAGCGAGAGGAAGCCAGTACAAAGTGGTGCACGTGAACTTATGAACTACAGTGCTGTTTACCACAACGGTGCTAGTGGGTGGGGCTGACCGAGTGTTGGCCACCAAAATAGAAATGCACCGTCTGAGGGTGAACGCAAAAGGCGTAATACGCCAACCTAGCTGCACCCACACACCGCTGCAGCCGGGCTGTCCACTAGATGTGTGCCCGCTAAAACTTTAGATGTGATCGCGCCCCGAGCTATTGTGGTAAAGCCAGTGTACTCATGGTGTGGAGGAGGGAATTCAAATATAGTATGGGTGGTGTAAGGGAGGCATCTTTTCAGGATAAATTAATCTCAAGCGAGCCGAAATCGCAGTAGCCAGAGCATGGGGTAAGTGTTTCCATCCAAGCAGAACTGTGCGGACTGAAAGAAAGAGAAACATGACAGACGGTGGTCTGACCTAGCTGCAGATGCGGATGTATAAGCGATCAATCTTACAAGCGGCACGGAGAATTAAGTTCCTAAAACGCATAATGCAAACCAAAATTAATGAATGGCGAGTGAAAACGAAAAAATGGTCAGTGTCAGCGGGTATGGCAGAACGAAACGGTCACTGGGGGGAGAGATGCCACGTAGGACTCTATGTTCGTGGAATTGGTATGAGGTCTGAATTGTCTAAAACGGACGGAGGTGTCCATGAGGAGTGAGAAAGGATGAATCAAAGATGTTGATTTAATTTCGTCTGTAGGGCGCCGTTTGGGTTTGCCAGAAACAAGATGATTTCGACTGGCCAAATTTGATGAAATGTAGGGGTGATAAAAATAGTAAATGTTTATTTTAGAAGACGGTGGTCGGGTATGGTTGCCACACCGTTTTAGCGACCGTGTAGGAATTAGTTGGGCGAGTGAATGGGAGAGCTGCGGGTGAGCAAACCTACACGCAGTTTGAAAGATAATGTTTATGGATATGAATTCAGACTTTTAAGAGATGGGTACCGTTATTGCAGGTGAGATGCATCCGACGTGGAATTGCATATAAATTATTGGCATGCGCTCGTGCCGGGGCTCTGTTTGAAGTGGAGGAGACTAGGTTGATTCCTGTATGATATGAGAAAGGAAACTTACATTTCTTTCCGCAATGAACGAAAAGGTGATACCAATGCGTTTTCCAGAAGCCCAATTCAGTTTCATGCACTTGCTCCTCAGGTGAGTTTGGGTGGGCACAGTAACTACTCTACGTACTTCGTCTTAAAATGCGACATATAATGGTGATAAGTTGCGCAATTGTTGGGAAAGTTTATTCAATAATGACGAATATCTAACAATGAAGAAGTTGGCTCTAACGGAAGTCTTTGTAACTGGGAGAGTTATAGTGGAATCCGCATTTCGGAGAAGGTGAGGGAGTGGATTTCTCTCACTGGGTGCGAAGATGCAACTGCCCTCTGTAATAACATTGTTTAAGAGTACCAGGATTACTCTAATGCGTCGAAGCCACAAGGGATCTAATTTCAGTTACTCAAATAGTTCCATGCAAGTTAGGCTTGTAGGGTAGCCAATCAGCTGCTTGGTAAATGCTCGCTAGACGTTTTCAATCCGCACACTGTCTCGTTACCTCTTGTTGGAGCGGACTAGAGAACAATGCTGAAGAATGGGTCTGACGTGAGTCCCAAACGGATGTAGTCTGCTTTCGTTCAAATTCAGAGTTCAATGCAACAGCCCTACTAAATTATTTGCTTTCGCCACTTGTACAAGAGCATTCTCCGAGAAGTTTAAAGTGCAGGAATAATTTCGGCCCAGATCGCAAACTTGGCGATTGAGGGGAATGGTTTGGTTTCCAGGCTTTAATTCTCTTGGGGATGTAACTCATTAGTACTCCCATGATGCTTCATTTTTCAGCGTCAAATTTTATCATCCGGTCGTTTGCCCAGGAGTTGAGTGGCGCTAAGTATTGTGACATGTGACGAATGGTGTATTCTAAAGCTTCAGGGAGAAAGATAAATACAGTTTTAATATCGTCTGCAAATAGAAACGGGGTGCCGTTTTGAATGGCATCGAGGACATCATTATAGTACAAAAGGAAGAGCAGGGGCCCAGGACGCTGCCCTGGATCACACTGCTTGACATTATTCTAGGTTCAGATATCAAGCCATTTACTTGCACCATCTGCTTTCTAAATGACAAATTAGATGAAAACCACGATAGCATTGGATCAACAATACCGTAGGATGCCATTTTACTTAGCAACCTAGGGTGGGATACTCTGTCGAAAGCTTTCGTCATGTCTAAAAAATTACTATAACTGATCTCCCAGTACTCAGGGCCTTGTGGATAGTGTTCAGGCAGTCAGTCATGCAAGTAGCGCAGGATTTCTTACGAAGGAAGCCACGCTGGCCATGGTTAATAAGTCTGTTCTAGAAGGTAGGCTATAAGACTATTCTTAATCAGACGCTCCATGATCCTGGAAACTATGGAGTTGTGGTTTATTAGGCGATATCTTGCAGGATCACAGCGTGTGCCCTTTTTTCAACGAATATAATCACAGAGGTTTCCACTGTGACGGGAAGGCCCGGCGCTGAACGGACAAGTTGAAGATGTTTGCTAACGAGAGTGGGAAATCGCTCCGACCTAATGCGAAGGAAGTCGAAGGTAATGGATCAAGCCCAGAATGGTGGCCAATTTTGGTTTTCACCAACAGCTGGGCTACGCCCTTCGGAAGAAATATAACTGTTGAGCATGACTGTGCAGTCAATCGAGGTTGACATGAGTTGAAAGGGTTTTTGTCATTTACCAGAGCAGATGTAAAGAATTCGCCAAAAGATTGTGCAATCGCTTGTGGATTATTTGCATAAATTTCGTTTTGAATGATATACAGGACTTGAGTAGCTGAGGGCCCAGAATTAGCTCAGCGTATAAGCAGTTCTGTCAGCGTCGCATTTGGCTTTGGCTGGTTTAGAGCTTGCAGCTCCTGATCTTTGCTTCTGTGGTCCAATACTATTCCCAGAGTTTTGGTTAAGCGATTTATTTACAGGAACAACGAAAAATCTCTGGTCTTAGAAAACGTCCGCTGGAGTTTAGCAAGCCTACAGTTTATGCAATCGCAGTAAGTTCTTTTGGGCGGCATGCTTAGAATGTGGGTCGGAGTATTGGCCTCATGGTACGTGTGCAGGTTGCGCATTCTACTTCTCAGTTCATTTACAAGATCAACCTTAGGTAGAGTGAATACCATATTTCTCTACCGTTTTTATTCAACTTACCCCTAAGCTAGCATCCAAGCCAGACTGCGTCTCTCCCACTTATCTTTCAGATAATGCACCCAGGCTATACCCGCTGTTACCAGTTATACCTACACAAAATGAGACTACATATCTACTAGCTTCTTGCTCCTGCTAGAATGCTGCTAGCCAGACCTTGCGCTCGATTATTGGTCATTTCAACCCAAACCGCGTTGCTGATTCCCTCAGATACTCCACCTCAGGTGGATCTTCAGGATCGATTACGAACACAGTTACTACTGCCGCTGGAATGCCTTATGCGTCTTCTACGGTCAAAAACTGCAACAACAAAAATTCAAGATATCCTTGACTGATGTATTTAAAACCTTTTTACCTCTTACACAAGAGTTTCCTCCATTGCACCACTCAATCCAGTTTGCCGCTTGCCGCATATGGATGAAATCGGCAGTGTTGAGAGTTCCGTATTGCCGCTTTGCAAAACATTTCATAAAATCTTGTTTTCCAGAAAGTTTAACAGACTTGATAGTATTTCTTCTTCTTCTATAGCATTCTACCGGCCCTTTATTGTCGTATACCACTTCCTTATTCCCCTTTCACAACATAACCGGTTTTCCCCTAATTCCCATCCACTCATCACATTCCCACTGATTTTTAGCGCCTCAGCTCGACTTTCCGTCCATGAGGCTCGCTCTTGAAGTTTGCGCCTTCGGTCATATCTCGACACCCGCCATTGAGCTCTTAGTAAGTGTCGCGCCAGAAACAAGCAAATTTAGTGCACTCAAACACGAAAGGACTTGCATTTCACTGCCCAGAATCACATCCAGAATACCCTGTATAATCTTGCAAGTAGGTTTTTTCAGTTCTGAATTTTTGTCCTGCATATTTGTATGCTGCGTATAGATTTGAGGATTTTGATCTCGCCTCCCGTGCATTCCAACGTAGCATGCATCCCCACATCCCTTCCGATTTCCATTGTTCACGTTTCCTCTAAATTATTCATGTGCAAATTTGATCTTTACCTGCGCATACCTATCGCAGATCGAGAAACATACCTCAGGATGCCTTTTACCACTTCTCACTGTTATTCCCAATGCCAATACTAACAACCCAATATTTTACCGAAAGGAGCCAAAAACTTCCAACCTCACTTCATATTGTTATTGGATATTTTATTTACCGTAGGAATGGTTTTCAGGGCGATAAAGTGCACCAGACACTCAGCTTAGGGCAAATGAATTTCCACGTATCGGATGTACAGCAACGGTTAGAGGTTAGCAACGGCGCAGGAGAAAAACTGCTTCATTTAATCTCAATTACCAAAGAGAATGCACTAAGGAGAGTGGAGAGATTAATAAAAACAACTTATAGGGACCGGGTGGCATGCATCCATCTACCGTCAAATCCGTGGTACGGTGTTTGTAACTTTGTCTGCAAACTGTATGGTGCTGCGCTGGACAACGGTAACTGTCTTCTACTCGGAAACGAGCGGCTGTGGTAATTGCGGGCAGGGCTGGGCTATGACGAATTAAAGACCGGTAAATTTTGCATGCAGCCCGCGCAACAACCTATGGGAAACTAATAAGACGGCAAATGTTCATGCAGCTGGGTGAACACATAATAATAAGGAGGATGCAGCGGTGGTTCCTGGAGGGGAAGTTATGTCCCTCTAATCTGCTAATTTTCTTGCACGAAGTTAATGCCGACATATAATTCGGGGCAGTGTAATTCTGCAACCTGGATTTCAGTATCGCTTTTGATTCGATGAAATTGAGGCTGCTGGTTTCGGGATGCAGATTTTTGGAAAATCTGGGGTGCTTCATATTGGGGTCCTCATGCAACATGACTCTCTACTGTTTGCTGAGGACTGGAAAGCCCGAATCACAGCAAGCCATCAGCAGGTGGCTAAGGGAAAGGGTATCATGGCTTCTTCTTTTCCTCTTCTGCACCAAAGGTCACCAAATCAGCTAAACCTCATGCCTAAATTTTTCAGATGAAGCGGAAATTGTTGGTGCTCGGAGCAACGCCAACCAGTCAGCGACCCCTGGAGGTATTACCGCGGGCACGAATGGCAGGAAGTTGTGGAGGAACATGGATTTGTCCCACCGAATGTTTTATTTAACCGAAAGCTTTCCGTCCGGCACGGCTGCAAGACCGAGTGTCCTAACGCTGATCTCATATTAATTTTGCTTGCTCTTAACCATTGTGACCAATTGTACGTCACGCTTATTCGGATCACTACGATAGCAGGACTGACAACCTTGACGCTTGGCCGGTTCAAGGAAAAGACAATCGAAAGCAGTAGTAGATTGAGTGTATTCTGCCTGGAGCGTGATAACAGCGCATGCATGAATACTGCATAAGTGGCGACCGCGCTGCTCGGCCAACGTTTGATTACGCAATCGATTCAGAGTGACAAACTCATGTTCCGCTAAGCGGGCGCTATTTGCGGGTTGCTCACTCACCCTTTTCTCTCACTGCGCTGTCAACCATATTCAACCCCCTATCACTCCCGATTGTCTCTTCGTTGTATCGGTCGAATGGTCGATTTGCCAGTATTATGAACGCGCAGCCCAGAATAACAGTAATTTGCGAGTGGTCATGACGGCATGGGAAAAGCAAGCATCATGCGAGAACATAGTTAGGAAGATCTACCTTATACTGCTCCTCACTGCGAATAAATTTCATATATTGATTGATTCATCGGCGGGATCCATCTTGGGGGAAGAATGGACATTTGGGGTGAAAGCAAACAATAAGGCAAAAGACCTTGAAGTTTTGACGCCCATGGAACGTGAAAGTGCACAAAGATGCAGATTAGGAGACCATGGGGTCAAAAAACTAAAAGTCGCCCGTGTTACTTAGGAAGGCTGGTGTGTTCTTAGTTTGTTCTTATTGTTCTATTGTCTATGGTGACCTCCACTAACATTACCACCTGCGCATTAAAATGATATTTCTCAAACAAGACGCCGCTCGTCTGAAGGGCATGCGGCTGTTGGCCACCCGTGTGAAGTATGATCAGCAAATTAGGACATAGTAGGAGAAGCCACAAAGACTGGACACTTTCACCGAGCCATCGAAAATGTTGAAGTTTGTGACGTGTATTAGCAAAGAAAACTAATCTAGAAAGCACATTGGTAAAAGAGAAACATGAAATTATCTAGTGCTGTGGAAGCCACAAGGAGAGTTCATCATAGAAATGAACTTCCTCAGTAGGTGGGTTCCCAAAAATGCACCCACACATGAGTTGCTATGGTGTCTGATTGGTTTTATACTCGGCTCGCAAATTTGCCTCTCCGCATAAAAGTAAAAGTACTTGAGGCATTTTTATAAGAGAGTTCATCTAATGCTTCCAGTCAGGAAATCTTTTGTTCAAATTATGGCGCAGTCTACCCTCACTCCCTGTTTTCACTTATGCCTTGCGGTGAGAATTCGTGATATTTTCACGATTCCCAATTTGTGGCTTGTTGTTGAGTGTATTGAATACCAATAGACGTCGAACACGATATTTGCGCAGGCAAGCAGTGCAGAGCCTAACAAGAGGACCAGTTGCAAATTTGTGAAAAGCGGGATTCACTGCAATCGTAGTCTGTTATAGTAAAACCAGATTTGCTTAAGATTAACAAAAACGTATTTCAGCCACTAAAGACAAGTGAACGTTTACGGTGAATTTGTGATCACTGTGTTCCACTTACACATAGGTGACTCCAAATACACCGTGGTTGATTTGATAATAACACCACCGGGAAGATGCCGAAAACATGACCAGCTTCAGAGCAAAAGCAAAAAATAAAAGAAGCGTAAAATGCATCTGGAGACCCTAAACAAGCACTTTCTATGACATTTCACCCTGCCGAAACCCGCGACTCTGTAACGAGGACGAAGTCCGTGCTGCTGTATAGGTCCACCAAAATACAGGGGACAACAAACCCGTGATAAAGGGGGGTTCGCAATGACCACGTTCAAGAAAAAAAAAGGAAAAACCGCTGCTACTGTAGGCTTTGAAGCAAGAACTGGAAGAGTTAATGCAGGGAAACTTAATTCAAGCAAGGTGAAGTGTGGCCAGTCGTTAGAACAGCAGTGCAGCCCATGGCTGTGGATATTTGGGCTCTCAATAATGTGCGTTAAAATTTATGTGAAATTTCCTTCCCCCGTAGACCGTAGGACTTACAACACAGTGGCTGTAAGCAATGCGGTCTTTGGGCTACCGGGATGATTCCCCTTTACATCCCGAAAGACGGGAGGAATCCCGAGGAAGGAAGCTTGGAGAACTGAGAAGCAGACTTGCTGACGGAGAACGATACTATGATATGCCTCCAAGCCAGCGCAGGGGTTAAGGACAAACCACCAAGTAGGTGCGAGATGAATTTGCCGAAAAATATATTCAAAGTCGTTACTTAAAGCGTCGCTGAACTGTGGCATGTACAACCAGCTGATATCGCGCTTTTCCCTCTAACGGCTCCATTAAATCAAGTAATGTATTTCATCGATTCGTCCGGCAGGCATCTTGCATTTATATCCCATGGATGGCGATTACTCACATTCAGCAAGAGTGATGCCCATGGTGTGCCCCAGTTTGCCTCGCCTTTAGAAAATCACCGTGTAGCTGATGGCGCCGTTGGTACGAATAAAGATTCAACCGGGAAGAATATACACTATTTGGTGAGCGGTTGGGCTACAGGCCATTTAAGGCCTGCGGTCATTTAGCCTGGAGGGTTCCAACCTAGATGGGTACGCAAAGTTGTTTATCAACACCATTACAAGGAGGCTCAAGGGTGCACAGGAATCGATTTTTATCTTTCACCGAATGGATAGCGTTTATGGAACTCGGGTAGAGGCGGTACCTAGGTACGAGCTCGCGTACTTGCCATGGAGACAACGAATAGTTTTGAAGTCCAAAGCTATTATATTCCGAAGAAAACCTTAAGTCATAAGCTGTACCAGAGGCACTCGAGCCTGGTACGCCCGGTTTGACGCAAGTGTGGATGAAGTACAGGACAGAGATCTACGGTTTGACGAGAAGTCGCAGCATTACTCAAAGATAAACGCAGAATTTGTGAATCAATTGCATTTTGGTTTCAGGATTTCACTTAAGGTAGGCATTGCTCAAAGGCAGATAAAGAATTCGCATGGCTACTCAGCCCGAAGTAACCAGTAGCAGAAGCTTGGCGGACGCTGCAGCCAGCTCTCTACTTAAATGAACGGCAGCGGTATTGCCATTGGGCAGTGGGGTGGGCCACTTGGCGCAACGGTACAATACAGTCATCTCAACGCGCCCCTTGGTACCTACAGAAGACAGCCGTAAGAGCCACATCCGGGGCAGAAATCAGGTTACCCATCGGACACTGCATTTAGGAAGAGCACAAGATAAAACACAACAAGTGAGCCAGGAACACTTGCAGCCGAACAATGGATGTGCATTGGCGGCTGTAGCGTTCAGGGGAAATGAGTTGAACTAGCCACCAGGACTATGGCATACCGTGTAATTACCGTGGCAGAAACCCTGTGGCTAGAACAATCCCCAGGAAATGAACGTGATGAAACAAGTAAGAAAAACAACATAGATTGAATGTGGGCAAGCACATTTGGACGGCTTATGTATGCAGCATGAACCCAATAACTAAAATCGACCGATCATGATGCACTCGGTGAACGCGCAGGAAACCTCTTGATTCTTCTAACTATTAAATAACGTCGTGTATGTTTTCCATGCATAAAGAGTTCCGACTGTGGTTGTCAAATGGGATACTGGGCTGTGGTGTCTCATGCATGCACTATTAGGCAGAACTAAGGAGGCTGTGGTATTAGGGAACTTGAAACTCCCGCACATCAACTGGGAGAACATAAACGCCTCGAGGGCAAATCAAACAGTGGCAGCCCCACAATTAACGCTCTTACATAGCCTGGCCCAAATGCTAGAGAGGACACTAGTCATAGAGTAATAATGATAATAATAATGCTGTATATTTCTCGATTTGCGAGAGGCATGCGCATGGCAAGATCAAATTTTTACAAGGATGATGCACAGGAAATGTGGATGATAGAAGTGGAATA
>LUCM01011166.1:19948-57276 GCA_008360955.1 Fasciolopsis buskii | reverse complement strand
CAACTTCAAAATTTTTCGCCGGGGGCTATCAGATACTACCCGGGTTTGCTCCGTATCACTAACTGAATTGTCCCTTAATCTGTGTTTAAAACTTATCAGCATGTATGAAATTCGCTCACAAAATTCTGCCTGATCCCACGCATCCTCTGCACAACGATCTTTCAAAGTGTCACTCTCATATTTTTACACGATCCGTTGTGCCATATTTAGCACGATTTTGACAGACCATGACCGTGTTTCAGCTGAATTCTTGAGTAACCTATCATATTGTGCTATGATTATTCCTCGATGGTTATATATATATACCTATATATATATATATATATATATAATTTACGAGTTGATGAATGCGTTTTTTGCGGATTATTTTTTCCAGTTTTATTTTTACCCTCACATTTTGCCCTCACATTTATTGTACGCAAAAGTCTATGCAATAAAATACAATGCAACAAAACCTGAACCCTTCTGCCATTAATGTGCAAAGTTTGTAAGAATGCAGCCAGCTGATTAGTAATATAAGATCACAAACCTACAGTATTTTCGCAAACTAATCGCCACGGGCATCCTCCCTCAAAACCTTCTAAATCATAATCCATCATTTGTTCGTGATTGCACCCTCTCCCTTTCAAACTGTCTCTGATGAACTTTGCCTTAGTTACGAGTGACGTAAGTTACTTATGCCCTTCTGGATGCAACCATCCAACTTGCCGTCAGTGTAAAGCTCTTGGCACCAACCGTCTCCGATCCAACGTTATTTATAAACAGTGATACACACTGAAATTCGGAAAACTCTATCGTCTCACTCCCTAAACACTACAAACTGGCCGCCAACCACCCTGAATTCTCTGCGAAACAACCAGCCTCCAGCAGTTGCAGATTTCCCCCATCATATTCTTTCCATGCCCTTTTTTCACTACCAAATCCGCCCCCTTGTGCACTTTCTCTTGCTTCTTATTAAGCCGGAATAGCCAATGTCAACTGCTTTAATAAACCATCCAGCATTGATCGCACGCCCCAAGTGTCTCTGGTTCTACCTAACTTGCGATCCTTCGAAATTAAAATTCTCGCCCTAAGATGTTTTGTGCAAATGCACCCTCATAACATTCTAATCACTGAAAGGTAGTCAACTGAGGGTCAACTTATTAAGGAAAATTTTCTGGCTGGTTACAGCTTCGTTTTAACGCACAGAGCTAACGACCATAGAGGTGCTAACCTAGCTTACTTTAAGTGTAGATTCTTCTATTCCGCCATGTGCAATCCGCTCGTAGACATTTCGTCCTGTATTTCGCTGCTCTATCATCACTAAACTGCAGTTTAGTTTCGATGTGGAGACTTACCACTCAGTGTCTACAATTGTAGGCTTTTCTAGTAAACATCCATCTGAAGGAAATGTATATGAAAAAGGCATCCACATTTGAAAGAATGTTTTATTCCGTTCTGTGTAACTTCTTCACGAGGACCAACCTCAAGAAAGATCACCCCAACTGCATTATTAACCAAATAGGAAACTTCATGATTTTTACCCCCTACTGCTGATTCATCGACCAAATAGATTTCCAGATCGCTCCGAAAGGCAAATGGTTATCAATAATTTTTTCTTAACCTGAATCATCTGCAAACTTGGATTCAAGCGAAAATCTCAGACGTCGACCCAGCTGCAATATCAGAGCTCCGTCTTACAACGGTCTTGTCATACTGTTTCCTTGATTTTCAGCGCGCATAATAAAAGCTGACTTACCCAGTTCCATTTTTGCTGCCACTCCGTCTATTGACCATCTTCCATGCTAATTTGCAAACGTTTTGGTATTCTTCCTATCTCTACAACCGTGTTGAAGTCATCAGCCCTGCATGCACAATCTGTGCATGTTTCTGTGTCAGCGCAAAGTTTCTGCACACGCTTGGCGGCGAAAGTGATGGTCTACTGAATTCTCACCAACCATTGAGAATGCAGTGCCCAGTTGATACCTGTGGTGAGCGCACAAACTTTCATAGCATAGATGGCGGGTTCTCTTTCCGTAATACATTAGCGCACAAGAGTAACGTAAACACGCAGAATCAGAAGCGTCGATGACGTGAATGGGACGAAAGGGAGTTTTATGCCAAATCTAGAGCGCTGCGGTTACCGAGTACGAACGCATAAAAGCTGTCATGCGGACCACTAAAACGAGCCTCGTAAATTTATCCATACGCTGTTGACTACTGATTATAATCAGCAGCCGAATACAACTCCACGAATGCGGAATAACGGGAACTCGTTGTTAAAGGGACATTATTTCCTACACCGATTTAACCTCAAGTATTGTTGACTGGTTAACATAGTCGTACGTCCGGCTATGATAAGAACGTGCAAGATTAACTTTTATGGAAATCGTTGTGAACAGTAAACTAAGAATAATTAATGTATGTGAAGTGACCTCAACGTTGGGCTTGAGATATAGGGTCTGACGAATAGTTAATGATTTGCAATTACATGGAGGATAACTTAACAATGGATTTGGTGATCACTGGTTTTTCTCATCTGAATCTGTGCATCGTAGCCGTGGTTATAAGTGTTTATTTTTGCTAAGAGATTTGTAGCTTTAAACTGCGGTCAATTGCGCAATCATAGAAATGATATTCAATTAGGAAGTGACGGTCGGTATGAGTTACGTAGGAAGATGTCTTAACGTTAAGTTAATGAAAACATGGACTTTTATATCACGCAGTAAACGTAACGGTTGCATGTAAAAATTCAATTAGCGGAGATGTATGTGACATCACAGGGGCCAGCGTTCACGTCGCCCGAATAAAAAGATAACGGAACGATGGTCATTTGTGCCCTTGCTCTGTAATCTCCTCCGGACCCTGCACAAATTCCTTGATCCACGTGCTCATGCTGCAATAATGTCTGTTTGTGTAAACATTTGTTCGTATATCTCTGGTTTAGGCCGGGATTGAAAGGTCGCATCACATTGTTTTAGGATGCAATGATAGCCATCACACTGTCTCCCCACCCCGAGTTAACAGCATTGAGGTTCACTAGCAAGTAAGCCGCGTCATGTCATAGGTAAAAAACGTCAGGATCGCCATGTAAAATCGTTTCTCTTAACGCAGAACTTGTATCACGTTTGCTTGCTTCCAACCGATTTGACCACTTGTGCGTCACACATATTAGGCTCTGTACGGTTGCAATACTGACAACCCAGACCGGTACAAAGAGAAGACAGTCGGAAGTGGTGGAAGGTTAAGTATATTTTGACAGGAACGCTTGAGTGGGGCGTGCGTGAGCGACACACAAGTGGCGACCACGCTGGGCGGTCACTTTTCGGTTAGACAAACGATCCGGAGGAACTAATCCGTGTTCCGCTACAGCCAATCATGGATCGCTTTATGGAGACCATAAATGGAATAGCGAAAGTTGAACAGAAGAAATTCGCACTGCCATATTCTAATCATAACTTTGCAATACATAGCCTGGATATTTCATGGGAGCCTTACCCGGCCTAATATTATCGTGGATATGCCTCCGTGGATCTGTTGATTTATTCGTTGTGAATTAATTTTTGGCTTTCACTTCTTCGGTTTGTTGAGAGCAGCAGCCTGCCGCAATTTTTGTTATTATTCCTGTTAGAAAATGGTAGTTACAATCGGCATAACACTTATTAAATTTTTTATCTTACCATCAATTTCTTCTTAACAAACAAATTAGACTGATTTACGTTCTTCAATTTTACAATATACGGACGCCAAAACGTGTTCATTCAATTCATACAAAAAACTGCTAAATATGCAACATTAATGTGGCCACAGACATTTAGCGTTGTCCACGTATACTTGTTTCTTAATTTCTTATGGATTCTTGAAGAAGCCCATGGACCGTTCGTTTAGTCCACCCCCGACACTTGTGCAAGCGACCAGCTGTTGCTGATTAACAGCGGAGGCCGTGTCAACTTCCAGACAAGTTTCATCTCATCGTAAATTGGTTTTCATCTGACTTTTGTTAGAATATCCCATAGTGTTCAAGCGTCCACTCCAGATGCATCAAGCCCTGTTATTTTGGCCACGCTGAAAGGTAACAGAACTGGTCTAAACTATCGGTCTTGCAGACCGTTTGGGCAGAACTTTATCAGCCTCAGGGTCAACCAAGTGTGCATAATTTGCCGCTTGGATGTACAGCGTATGGCCGATGAAGTTAGTCGTTACCGACCAACCAGAGCATTAGACCTAGGTGGACTGGCCAAACTAGAACAAAAGTTAAGGGTAACGGACAATTTCAACGCAACGGTAAGTCTTTCTTCCTTTTCAGTTAACTTCCAGGTCCATGCACTGAAGCATTGTGGGTCCAGGAACATTGGTACCACGGTATGCAGAATGCTGACTGCTACCATAGGTGAAGGCCTTGCTTGGCAGCATAACTGGCTCGGAACTGGCGGAGAAACTGCTGTTTTCACCCATTAATTTATACGATCCATTATTGGTAGATTGATTCCCTAACTTTAACTTACTGTCTAACAGATTCCGTGAAATCAATAACGACATTCCAGGATATTGAGAGAGTCAACAGACATTGGTTCGCGGATGCACGAGACTGAGGTTATGGGAGGGGAGCACACCATTCAAATGCTGTGTTACTGTTATCGGTGTATAATTGCTTTCCCGGTCGCCATTTCGACTCATCGTCGGTTTTACTGCTAACAAAATCAGGTGAAGGCTAGGGCATGAGACCTGTTATAAATGTTCTTCTAGAGTTAGCGATGATATTCAGTGAGGCAGCCTGTGAACCTTGTATATAATGTTTCAATTGACGGTGTTTTCCTTTATTCCTATTCAGAAATTGGACAGAAACCACTTGAATATACGTAGGGCGTTCGGAACTAGATGTAACTTTTTAGTCTATCGTAATAAACTACTTTTATGCCTTCTTCTTGTGTTTTGTTTTTTGCGATGCAGTCCGGTTCCAATTGAATCGTTGTAAATCGCTGGGCAGGAATATACGATGCTTTTGATTTTGTCGCAGAAAAAAGTTCGCAGGACTCGCGCTGCTTCCTTGAGAATGTTCAGCAGTTTACTGAAGGGGCAATGCTGTCGTGCGCATCTAAGCGTTAAGTGTAGGGGGCGAAAAGGAGATAAAAGGTTCCGCGATTTTTTGTTTGTTCAGCATTTGCCCAACCGGTTGTGCTTCCGGCAGTTTTCCGTATGTAATGTCCGGATTCACCGGATTTTACCGGATTTTTCCGGACTGTTACCCGATCCGGCATGCTACCTGGGCAGTTAAGCGGCGTGAAAGAAATGCGTGCACATGCATAAGTGCGAAATTGTTTTTTAAATTGTTTCAAATGCTCTATTTCTAGTCAGTGCACTGCATATTGTTTTGTCCAATCTATTGGCATTGTGTTTTGATAATGCGCATCCATCGTCAACAGTAAATCAGTGGTGGGGGTTGCATGCAATAACAGCGTGCTACGCAAAAGCCAAAGTATACCTTTCGTGATAGTGCTACCTGGAAGGCCACTTAATGGTTTTTTATGAACAAACATAAACTGCCATTGAGTGAAAAGCATTGCATTTCTCTAACGATTCACGAAAATTCTTGGGAAATAGGAGCATCCTTAGATGTAAGAGTGTGAGTAATGGAATTTAGAAAAATTCCACAAAGAATGCAGTGATGCAGTGCTGTCAGCGATCCGTGGCATTTCTTAGGAGAAATGGTATAATCATTGTTTACTTTTTGTGGATATAGTAATTTGTAGAGTAATATATTGCCGTAGATGATTGTGAGTATTTAAAGTTGATTTCTCGGACCGGTTTATTCCTACTACGCTATCCTAACGCTGTAGGTAAAAGCCAAACTTTTGGCTACATCAGCTGCGTCAGCTGTGAAAGCGCAAACGTAACCGGTATTTATCGAGGTGGCGGAACTTTATTCATCCTGCTTCGGTGGCATAGTAGGATAGGAGTTTTTCTACACATAAATTTGAATTTAGGAAACAGTAGTTGGTTATTACGCTGCAATACCTCAGATATCCATCTTCTGGATAAAAATGACTGCAACGATAAACGGTAATCTCTTTGTTTCAGGAATGGACGACCCACGAAGAACCTAACAAAAGGTATCCAAGGCTGATTTCACATGGAAGTCGAAAATTGGCACACGGATAACAATGTGACTATTTCGTAACTGAACTACAAATTACCATCGTAATACACGGATTCTGTATTTTTTGCAATCCTGTGGAACGCTACTTAACGAGAGTTTTTGAGCCATTTAAAGTTTATCTTTAGTAACTGATGCAGCATTGGCAAGAATAACTTCACATTTCATGTAGCCTGAGACTATTTTCCGTCAACCAACGGTCGTGGGTGTTAATTGAAATGAGGAACTGGATATAATATACGTTTTCATTGGATCGGTCTTGGATGTTTTTTGTACTCCAGTTTCAACTACTACTTAATTAGTGTTAAAATGAATTTAATAAATAGGATTTACAAAAGTGTTATTTTGTTTAACACTAATTGCGTTGGATTTGTGCCGGCAGTTGCTATAAATCGGCTCACTTAGGCAAACAGGATCAATAACTAACTATCAAATAAACGGTACCGCTATTATCCATGTATCATGTTAGTCGTAAGCCTTGAATTTCACATGGTAATGCCTAACTTTCTGTCCATGTAGTGGAAAGTTTACTGCGACGGTGATAAGCTCGTCAGAGGAAGTAACATAAGTAATTAAAATTAATGCGCTCCTAAGAATTGGTGAACAATTTTCAGTTTCCACTCAGTGAAGACCCTCCAATGATTCATGTTACTTGTGGGTAAACCGGAAAACTTTAGGTATCTCACACAGAATATTGAATGGCACATTCAGGTATGGGTTCACGTGGTATCGTACCTGGATCTGGTCGTCAGACTAGAACGGGCAGGATGATGTCATGCTGCGGAAAGAGATCATAATTCAATGACTATTGCTTATCCACGTTTTCCTTATCACTAGACATGACCGCAATATGAATAGATTCATCCCTATTACCCCCTTTACAATGCAATCACACCCGGCCTTTGTCCTGAATGGATGGCTGACATTTCACGCAACGAAAATGTATGATAGAAGCGCATTCTACCAGAGATTTTGTAGTGCTTGACAAGGCAAATGTTTATCAGGAGTCACCGACAGCAGTTCTTTGGTACAAAATCGCTGCAGGCAGAGGATCGACAGGCAAGGTCGCTGATAAGTGTGTTTCCAACCCCTCCCCTATTTTCAAGTGCACATGTCCGCTGACATTGAGCCTTTCTCATTTTCAGGTCAAGCCTCTGCTGACATGAACACTCATACACTTTAGTGCCAGAGATAGTGCTACGCCTGGCTTTTTAATAAACGCTGCACCGTGGTGCATTTCCATCTGAGGTTCGATTGATCCGGCCTGGTAATCTACGGCTGACTGTACGCTCTATCCTAGTGGTTTATGAGCAACTACATATGGAAATTATATAGCCTCCATTGATGTTACCCGTTGGTTAGCCCACTTTTGGTTAAACATTCAAACAACTAACAGATAAAAATAGTTGGGCGCAGCGATCTGCTACGTGACATTCATGAGCAACGTTCAAAGCTCCATGTTTCTCTCGGTCAGTAATGCTTGTCCTCAGCATATGTTTTGTGGTTTTTGTGTCTGATACCTTCTTATCAGCTGAAACCATGCATGTCACCAAGACATGACGCACGCAATCATGGGTAAACATCGATAGCAGTTACCTGACATTAGATACACACACACCCGCCAGTCCCAGGAATAAGACGAGCTAACGCAAATCCAACACTAACTTTAGAAGATGCGATTAAGTGTTGTAAACGACAATCAACTGCAACCGACGTAGTCCATTGATCTGTTCAACGAAAAACGAATCCCACTACCCCATGGACTTATTTCACGTATAAGAACTCGTTTTTCGGTGCCACGCGACTACAGCCAGCATTATATTGCCCACGAAATGCACTACTCACACGATAGCACCAGTTGTCTGTTGACTATTTTTTGCGATATTTGGTAAATTTAGGACCATTTTTAGAGACCCTAAATACGGACTGTATAATTATACAAAGTTCACGAAGTCACCCCTAATGAAAAACTGAACTTGATCTAACCGATATGAACTACTATACAACTTTGTTATTCTCCATAAATAGATTACTATATTTCCGTTAGATATGTAATCTGCTGTGATTGCTGAATATATTTTAAGTATTTCGGGGCAACTGCCTATGAATTCGGTAGCTGGTCGCAGCCAGCCTGTCCACCGGACTCTCACAAGAAACGTTCGAAATGAAAATATGCCCTGGTGTTTCGGCTTAGTTTCATGCCTCCCCTGTCTGGTTGTTGCATTCAATTTAGTTGTTGTTGACATCAATCATCATCCTGTTTAGCCGTGCCTTTCCTAATCGTCACTGGAATATGGAGTATTCACATTTTGACAGGCAATTGTTGCAACTTTACTTAGGAACCGAGCAGCTGCATTTCTTATTTCCTAATCGAACCACAAGTACTGGTACCTGCTTATCCGGTCAACAGACAAAACCTATGAGAATTGATCTAGATAGTGACCAAAATGTAACAGGAAGCACGATGTAATGTAACGCTTTAACCGTTACCAGTTGCGCCTGCCAGACGCTGATCCCTGAGAGTCATTTCACATGTCTCTCCAAGCCCCGTAGTTGTACGCGACCTTCAGTATTCCTCACTCATGTATGTGACGCCATTTGAGCAGTACGCTAGGACGCATCTTTCATATTTGTTGGTAACATCAAAGTGTTTTCCTTATCCGAATCCCTGGGCAACGTTTTGGCTGATCCGAAATCACTAGACGAGTACTTTGGGCCGTCAATGATGCATGTTTCCGCAGTTAAAATGATATTCTGACTTACTGGTATCTATTCTGTCGAAAATTCTCTTTACAGAGGGTCTCCCGATGCTATCTACCCAGGGTAAAATCCATGGATTTGCAATTTTCCTACTCGTTCAAATTCTACGAGCTAGCGATTCATCAAATTGCTAATGCAAACAGAGCCAACAGCCTCATCGCTGAAACACAACGTCCTCTAAGCCGCAAGCTAATTCTATACAAACCACATGATAGGTCACAACTGGGGTATTGCACAGTAACTTTCTGGAACATTCCCAAAGGTGATCGCGTTGCAACAAGAGAAGTACAACGGGCATTCCCAGAACAAGATGAATGTTGCCAAATAGCCCCAGCTTTAACTTCACATCCCTTTCAAACTCCAGCCTTCAAGCACAGGCTGTTGTAAACACTATTCAACTGGCTGACTAGTCCTGTAACCACCTCAGAAATTGACGGTTATCCTTGCTAATACCAGGATCCAAAATGTTTTTAGATCACGATTCTCCACGGTATTTTACCTTACCTTATGGAATAGGCTAACAGACCCTGGCTTCTCATGCCAGATTGTGAGAAGGGTGTCTTCTCCAATTTGCTGGGCGTACTCTAATTTATCATCTAAATCGGGATTAATATGAGTCAAGGCTTTCGAAGGCCAGCTAAAATTTAGCTCCGTCCGTAATTAAGAACCCAAGGATGTGCCGACTTATAATGGCTTCCATGTAATCAGACCATGCTTTTCAGCTAAATCCTACCCTTCTCTGGTAAACGTTAATAATTGCTGCAACGTTTTTATGCCGCCCAAAAATGGCCCCAAAACATTCTGCTCATCAGTCCCCGTTTAAGCTCAGTATAACTAAAACGACAAGGAGAAACAGAACACTCTCCGTTTAACTTCTTTGAAAGCAAATCTACTGTAGCTCCCAACAAACTCTGACATAAGTATTCAGGTATATATAAGGATATCTGTCTGGTTGTATGCATGTTAATGCATTTCTTTTATGACGTCCCATCCCCTTGTGGCCAATACTCCCGGCTGCTCAGTCATTCACGAGACAACACAATAGCTTTACTACTGCTGATTTTGGGTGCGCAACTTCCTTCGAAACCTATCACAGCTTTCGACTACATTTTTCCAAAGTAAAGCTGAAGTGGCTCAGACTATTTTCACACAGATAAGGCGGACCACACCGTCGATGCCTCTAAAAACAGCTTCAAAGTATCTATCACACCGGCTTGTATTTGCAACTTTGCCTGGTGCCTGCGGACGATGTCTTGCTTCTGACAGGCATTTTTGTTTGCCGGCCCATCCAAGTTCTCATTAGCGTTTCTACACCCAACTCTGCTGTTTGTCTCAATTTCTCACTCCGCAGTCTTCACACACTCCTACTTTGTTACCACTCTCCTGTTAGACACCGTATTAATGCCACCTGTTGGTGATCCACAAAGATCCTTTAAATTTCTAGTAGGCACTTTTTCCAAACCCACTTTATTCTTAGACGAAACGCACCTAATGATCAGTAACTCAGCATTAATACACTTCCGTTTCGGTGCATTTGCCGATGATCTCTTATTTCAGTTGGCAATCTTTCATTGACACAAGGTTGTGGCCGTCTTGCGAACAGCCGGCTTACTGTCATGAGCAGACCGACTCTGAACATGAAGGCTGGTTTCAACAATCTTCGTTGACCTTAGTGCGGTGGTAATTCCCGAGTTTCATATCTGAATGTGTTTTGTGAGGTTTCAGGCAGAAAAATGTCCGAAACCTTCTTTCACTTTTCGTGATTTCATTGTTCTGCTCCGGAAGAGTTTTGCGGCTGTAAAATTTTACATACACAACCGTTGCATTGTTGTCCCCTCCAGATCCACCCAAGGCGTCACGAGGAAACGATGTCTCGGTGGTGCCAGCTGATCACTGGCGTGGTTAACGAAGAAAGCGCAGTCTCATTTGAGACCATTGTAAGTAGTGCTGTGACACTGTTGCACACCTAACAGCGGCTCCCACATTCCTACATATCAAAAAAGAAACTGAATACAGAGAGAACACCGCAGAAGAAAAATGCCAGACCGAGCTAATCCTTTGGAGCAAGTACTGTCAAGTCCTACTCGATCACTTTTTACTGCTTCTTTAATTGTCATCTACCATTAAATTTCTTCTATGGCCCCCGAAGGGGTGAAAGAACACTCACCAGGCTTACCGACTGACTTTAATTGTGTTTACATAGTAAGTGTTACGCCGGCCACCGGAAATGACGAATGGTGTGGTACATCAAGCTGTGAAGTCCACATCCATCGTTCAGCTTTGCTTAGTTATGCTCTTATGTGCCCGTCGTGACCCCAAATATACGGCCCATCTGAGGCAGTCTTCTAACATAGGCCAGCCAAATTTTGCATACCCAATGTAACAAAGTCCAACGGACATATAATAACATTTGAGTCCCTGATTTCCTAACCTCCTACTCTTTCTGCATTTGGCAGCTCCTCTCAATGAAAGGTCCATATCACCCTCTATGGTGCACACCATATTAGATAGTATTTTTTGGTCTGGTGACGATCGTAAAACTGATCAAATAGTTTAGAACATGTGGAGGAACACGGACTTATCCTTCCTGGTCGCTTGTCTAACCGAACAATGACCGCCCAGCGTGGTCGCCACTTGCATGTTGCTCACGCACGCCCCACTCGAGCGTTCTTGTCAAAATATACTAAACCTTCCACTGCTTCCGACTGTCTTCTCGTTGTACCGGTTGAGTGTTTGGGTCGTCAGTATTGCAGTCGTACGGAGTCGAGTACATGAGATGCACAAGTTGTCAAAACGGTTACGGGCAAGCAAATGCAATCCGCGATCCGCGTTAAGATAAATGGTCTAACAAACTGATTTTGCGTTAGCAACGCATCCGGTTCACACCGTTGCAGCAGGTCCAGGTTCATTAGAGGCTTTTAAATGCTACTTCGGTTTGCCAAAATGCTTGCCACAATCCAAATTTGAAGTCACCTAGTTTAGACCGTATGTCTTACACCCAACATGCGCAAGTAACTTCATACGCCTGAAATGGGCTTCTTCAATCAATGCACTCCAAGGTTAATGCTCTTCCATCTAATTCATTTCAAGATCAAGTAGAAACCAACAAGCCCTATGCCAGAACTGCCAACCTAGTCTCATAGGTTCTACCATTTTTCATCCTTTGTCATGTTCACCATAACTGTCACCTGGAGCATCTTTAAGATTTTCCGTCTCTTTTCTTCCTCGTTTCCATGGCTGCCATCTGTTTGGTGCACTTGATTTTGATCCCTGCCGATTGGCTGGCTCTGGTGAATGACAACTCTGTACCAAAAAATGTCAGTTCACCTTATGGTACATACTAGGCTTTAATTAAATCGCAGTAAGAATATCCCCAGACCGCCAGTCCTACATAATCATCATAAATATCGTAAGCCCTCTGTCACAATTCAAAGCAATTCAGATGTCCATCCTAATTTGCAGGAGATCTCCATACCGCTAGCGTAATTGCCAGCGTTTATGTGAGCCCCGTACATTTTACCCACCGAACTACATGGGCTCCGCAAATCTACCATCTTCCAGAACCCAAGCGTGAACCAAAGCCCCATTAAGTATCTAGTGTCCTCCGGACCACACATCATCTAGCTGTCAAATCTCATCCAAGAGACCAAAGAGAACGTTGCCTTGATCTTATGCACAAACACCCATGGATTCTGCCTCCCAGCCCTCGGATGCGCAATTAGTTGACAAAAAAATCCGTCGTTGGTTGGAGGCTAACTCATGTAAACATCCTTTCCTATACAGCTTCTGCTGTCCACCGGTCCCAGGTAACTTAAAATGCACCGATGCTCTGAAATCAGCAGTAAACGCCGACCAACACGTCTGAAACTATAAAAGCGCACATCTCTTGCATGTTCACTATAGAAATTCCTTTGCCATTTATTTTTATAGAATCCAATAATGCCCTACACCTAGATCGCCAGCTTTCATATTCACATTCTCTTATTTCACCTTTCTCCATGCTTAAAACCCGAATTACCGGTCCTCACTATTTACGCATTGTAATGCAGTGGATCAGTAATTCTCCTCGCTCGATTTCGTTGGATTGTTGCTTTCCTTTCTACCCTAACCAGTCATTTCTCAGTGTCATCAATGGGATAAAATCTCCGACACTACGAACCTTTGATTGGTCCAGCTTCTTATTGTTGCCTGACCCCGCAGAATGCCACAGAAAAACTTTACGCCAAACCGCGTTTTACAATGAATCGTCCACCCACCCTGAACATGTAACAGAAATCCAAGCAGCTTAATAAGCTTTTTCAGCTGCAGATGAAACTTTTGAAGGCTCAGAAAATCCTTCATGAAACAAGAGAATTATCGCTTTTAATACAAGCTAACCGCTTGCAATAAGAACTTCTTACTGCATCTGAACTAAGGCTTAAAAGACAAGAAATGTCAGCATTTTAATCGTCTAACCCTATTCAGAAGACTTGTCAGATTTTCTTAGCTCGTTCGCCGAACTGCTCGGCTGTTCCGAATTTCACCAACTTCTACGCTTTGCGCACGCAGTCCCAACCTGACATGCCAGCCGCATTCAATCCATACTTCTAGTCTCATTTCCGACAGTGTGCCACATTCTGAAATCCATTCCGTGGTGACTTGGGTTATGTGACCCTCATTTCCTTCGAGATTAGTGACATCAAGGCAGCGATGAATTGTGCCAAGACATCCTTCAGGCTGGGAACCTAAGTTTTCCCACCAATTCCGTTTCTCAACATTGGTTCGGACGTTCCTTTGCTCGTTGTCAATTTAATAAAACTCTCAGCTCTGGTTCATGCGCTCAGCTTTGTTGCCCCACTTCAGTTACCAAACTGGTGGCTAGCAACTTCACAGAGATTGGCATTTGTTTATCTTCTTTCTCTATCTCAAGGTACCTCTCGGCTTTCTTTCCCAAATATTACTGGATGGGTGAACAAGACAGACTGCTTTGCCCACAGAAGCCAAAATATTCTTGAGCTTATTTTAACAACGGGCACAACCCAAATACGTAGGTTCGTAGAAAACAAACTCTTCGAGTGCCATCACTCCCAGATTGGTTGTTAATTTTAGTTTTGTCATTTGTTACTTCATCAACTTTCTTCAGACGGCACAGCGGAGCCGCGTGGAGCCGCCACCTCCGTATCACCGTTAGCCTAAACGTGGACGGTTTCTTGCTATTGGTGGTTTCTAAAATGCCCGCAAACACATTCTATGAACTTCCAGGCCATTGGCTTTTTTGGTCACTTCAACCACGTGTAGCACAAGCCCTAAGTTTGAGAACTCTTGGCGGCCTTAAATGTAAGTATATCATAATGTAAACCAGGCCCAGGGGAACAGGTATGTTCTGGTATTACAGAAAACCGTCTGTCTATGAATATTAAGCTCTCATCCATCATTTTCAAAAAACAAGGAAATTCCACTAATAGCATTACCGAAAATAAACACGACCCCATCTAGTTCGGTCACAAATGAGAATGTGTATGCGAATAATCACCACTGTTAACCGAAGCTTTCGGTGCATGTTTTCTTTCTTTGCTAAAAGGTGACGAAAGCACTGTTATAATTCACGCTCTTTGCCGACTCCTTCATTCCAACAAATTGACATTAAACCACTGCTGTCCAAAACAAGATCCCTTTCAACGATAGACCAGATGAATTTGCCCCAGCCCCTTCAAACTTGGGGCGGTCAACCACGGCACTGCCTTTATTAAGATGTCATTTGTCGTTTTATACGAATATGGGCTTAGGCCCGAACGTCTCCTGACATCTGTATCAGAAATTACATATTGTGGGAATAGAGGTGGGCTTCATCTTCCTCGTAAATTCCGCAGATGTCGAGGCATAAATCAATAAAAATCTTAGCAATATACGGGACTGAGAAGATCTCTGCTTTAGTTTTCTGCATCAAGGTTTGCGTGCTGAAGACTAGGCAGAATTTTCCGGGTATCACAAGAACGGTTTCGCAGTTACTTTCTTCTCATCAGGTATGCGTGCCCGGTACTCTGCCTTCCAGTCATCATACTCGTGCCTTCCTTTGTCAAGGTTGTGCCAGAATTACCTTTAGAGTCATTAGGGCAGTACGCGGCTGATCAGTATCTTGCGGGAATCGCTCAGCAATTCGTCGGAACTCGTCCTTTTTCTGAATCTAAGCTTTGGCTCGCCAGGGAAACACTTGAGATAAATTATCGCGTTTTAAATGTATTCGTCATTCATGCACGCTCCTGTTTGAGTTTCTAGAGGTTTATTTTGTACCTAAGAATCAAGGCACTGAGAGAAGAGCCCAAAGGCTATCAGTGAAACCAATTTTTAACTTTTACTATTTTACTTCCTGACGAAGAAGAATAACAGCGGGAAAATGTTACCTCATTTTGCATTGACACATCAGTATATGCACGGTGCCCACGAAATGGTATGAGAATTCGATTCACGGATGTATCTATCAGTTCCCCCAAGCATGATAAGTTAGATGATGTCGATGCATTTCCTCATGTGCATTTCACATAAGGTAAAATGAAGCGCAAAATGAAAACTAAATATCTTCCCTCTGTTTTGAAAAGCCTCTTGCGATGACAATGGAAAATCCGGCAAATCGACCTCGTGTAGTTTCGAAAAAGCCAAATGCCTTCCGGTCATGCGTCCTCATAGTCAGCGACGTTGTTGCAAATGCAAAGTCCGGACTTACCCGGAGGATTTAAAAAAGCGAGCTACAAAATGCCCGCGACTATTTTAATTATTTATTTGTTAATACACTTTTGAGGAATTCTATTCATGCTCCCATTACTGAATATATTGTGCGTTTGGCTTAAATTTTCATATCCGATTCATTGTTCGATACCACGATTTCACGGGGTAGAAGACAAATTCACTGTTCATTTTTTCCTCCATCGGCTGCAAATCACATCAGCTCTCATCGTTTTATTCTCAAAGAGATATTTTTCTCATAATCAAGAAACAACGGGGCCTACCGTGTGCAATCGGAAGGAGATACTTGGGAACGCACTGGTAAAACTATGTTAAATTTGACCATATTGTTATTACTCCTATTAGCCTGTTTTAGGTACAATACAACTTGCAGCATGCACCTTATGCGACACAGCAATGCAAGTCCAGATTTAGTATCCGAAATTATGCTAGTGCGCTGTCCGTCTACGTTTACGTCTGGAGCAAGTCTGCTGTAGGTCGCATTCCAAAAAAGGACACTAATTATTCTCTTGATTTCAGTGAAATTTAGCATCCTTTCTTTTCCAGATATTCTTGCAAAAAGTTAATTAATCATATTATTTTAATGTTTTTTAATCTTTTTTACATCCTTTATTAATGGGACGAGAGTGTACATAGTTTTTCACGAAGTAGGCTGCGGCCAACAGAGGGCTTCATATCCGAACGCCACAATGTTATCCGATTGGTCACCACGCGTTTCAGTGACTTCATCGAATACTCAATTAAGAACCGATAATTTGTTATTCCGACATGAAAAATGCATGGTTTGAAAGTCGTATAAACTTGACCTTCGTCTCACTTCGGGGTTTGGCAATGAGTTTCATTTAGATCCATCGTGTTGACGGTTCTCTGCCATGTACATTAGTATATGAAATCTCGAGCCTGTGTTCAGCCTCCAACCAGCTGACGTCGTTCAGTTAACTAATCCTCTCTGACGAAGCGCGGATACTGGCTCACAGACAAGCCGTGTTTATCATTGAAGGAGCCGAAAAACTCGTGCCTCACTACCTCGATTTCATGATGACCTTCCGCAGTACCGCTCGTCCGGTTCCGCACATGATCTCTATGTCCACGCATTGCTCCAATCAACGTTTCTAAAGAATGAATCCATAATTTGCCAGCGGTCACGTGTCCCGGTACCCGTTGATGTCCTCGTACTCTCTCCTCAGCCTGTTGCTTCCTACTGAAACTGATGCGTAGTAGGATTTTGACATGGCTGCGAGGTGCGGGACTCCCATTGCATCCAATAAATCCGAACCTGTCACCTCAGGAGTGGCAGTCATTTACTTTGCTAATCCACTGTCGTTTGGCCCACACTCTTTGTCAAACCTCCTAAATTATTCACTTAGAATGAAAATGATTATAGGGCTCGGTGACATTCCGTTTTCATATTTATTTTACAAGCATGCATCCTTTCGGATATCTTGATGAAATTTAACGTTTTCCATTCTCCTCTGGCATTTGCTGGTAGTTCAGTTCTCTACTGCATCCACTTCCGTTCGGTTTTGTAGTTCTCCATCTCAATGAGCACCATATTGCAGTTTACCGATTTTCAATTTTCTTTTTCACACCGTCCTTTTCAGTCCGATTTCTTATCCCTTTATTTGTTTCCTTATTGGAGCCATTTTTATTTTGCAGACTACTTGCAAACTACCCCGTGAAGCCACCTTAAGAATTTTTATTATGTTCTGCCAACTTGCTTCCGTCCCCAGTCAACTGTCAGTCTTTCTTGGATGCATCTTTTGCAATTTTACATTATTCTCACTTTGAATTTTAGTAATTACTTACTAGAGCCTTTGAACCTATTGACCGTGCATTCAGGCATGTTCCCCAATACAGACCGAGAAATATACCAATTTATTTATTTATTAAATACTATTTCGTTATCTGTCCCTTTTGAACCATTTTACCAATTTTTGTGGCAGAATGTGCCTCAAAATAAAGTCACTTGATGAGCAGTCGGTTGCGGTAGAACGGATTTGGACGAATATTCAGTCATTTTTCCAAATCCTAAAATGTAGATCTTTCAGACACTCGTTTTATCCAAGTAACTTTTATATTTTTCGATGTTTTCAAAAATGACACTTCTGACCGCCTGTAGGTTTTCCCTGAATTTGGTTTTTCGCTGTGTGGACGCTCCGACAGCTTTGTTCTACAGGTGAACTGCTAGCTGTTGTCTTACACTCCTCCGCGACTCCACTCCATAACGGAGAAGAAATACACTTGGTTTTATCAGATGTCTTCAAGGCCTCTGGCCTAGTTTAGTATAAACGTCTATTGTCATTTTTTTCGTTCGTCTTTCATCCGCCTATTCTGTCGTGGAAATTATATTTCCTCAACAAGCAAGCTGTCTGCGTCCAGGTAGACGGAGATCTGTCTCAGCCGTTCCATGTGAGTATGGGTTTTCCAGAAAGTCCCATACTCGCGTGCATTCTCCTTCTTCCGTTTACTAATCTCCACTTAGATCCAACTCACTTCTATTGAAAACCAGTTTATATGTATGAAAGTACGATGAGATAACCTGGTCTCTCAAAATTTCCTAAGGATTTTCCCCAGCAAACTTAGAATTGCTTGGAGTTTTATTGTCAGTGATCCGGAGTTAAAAAGTTTGGTAACCGGATAACGGAGCGACGCGTATGTGAACAGTGGCCAATTTGTAGTTAGCTAATGTAAATTCATTATTTTGGAAAGGAATTCGCACCGCCTCATGAAACCTCAAGAATTCGACCCTAAACGGCACGTCTCATTCAAAGCTACGAAAAATGAGGAGTTTAATGTCAAGATACCATTGCACTTTGCACTGCAAACTCTTTTAACTAAGCTCGAGTGTGACTACTCAGATTGATTGTCTGACTGTTCGGTGTGATCTCGGTAAAATGAAATCTTGAAGTGGGCATTCTTGACAAATACATCAGTCGTTCACTAGCAAGATATCATATCTTTGCTGCAAATGTGTTGGAGAATGAGTTCGTTCTAAATGTCGACTTTGAACCGATGCGCTATGGCCTTAGTTGTTGTCTCACAGTTCAGCCTGCATAAAAGATCAATAACCAAGAAATATTGAATGGTCTGAAAAACTACAGAAGAAAATATGGAGATAAGAAAGACTTCAGATGTGGAGAGATACCGGAAATCGGTTTTTATCTCGGTTTGTACCAGAGAATCTCGGTGCGGAACACAAAAGTCAAGCAACAGAACAAAGCCTGCACAAGCAGCTCTTGGAAGTCCAAAGTAAAGTTTTGCTCACTTTTTTCGGAAGAATTGTTGGAAGAACTTATTTGGTTGGAATTTGCCTCGCGGGCATTTAACGAAGAATCTGCTTGGTAAGAAGTGGCTTTTATGAAAGTTTTGTCTGGTGAACAAGCTAGGACAAATGCAGCGTGCATGTTAAACAAGTTGGTTTTCGGCAATGGTTGACCAATTTCGAAGAATCACAAACCAGATACTAAGGCATTTTGGTTGACATACTGCGTCTGTTTCAGCAGTACCAGCAATGAAACTATAGTCTCTGACCGAGCGCTTCAATTCCGTATATTTGTCAAAATTGTGATTAGTTTCTTGTTTTGTAAATAACAGTGTTGCACTGCGAAAAGATTCTGCTGTTTGATTTCGCAAGGATCTGGTTGACGGAGTGTGCAGCGGTGAAATTAACTATGCAGTCATAAATGGAAAATGTGAATTTATTAAGAATGCCTGCTTCGTTGAGCTGATCATTACTGAAGGTCAGAAAACTGCTGGATTTTTAGCATTAGTGGATCCATTCTGTTAATGTATTAGATGATACCGAAATTGCATCAAATCATTCCACTGTTTATTTTGTCTACTAGGCTATTGTGAGATACAGCTGGGGTGAAGCCTTTGGAATTAAGAACGGGAGTATAAAAGCCTAGATATTGGATTTTATTTGACAAATATATATGGCATGATACCCGATATTGACAGAAAACATGTAAAATGTCACCTTATTTGAACAGCATACTGAAACGCAATCACAAAAACGAGGAGGAATGCCCGACTGGCATTGAAACAAAACTGCTTGCAAGCATAACGCTCCGCCGATTACCTAGCAAACGTGATAATGTAATTCTGAGAATCATGCTAGCAAAAATGAACACAGTAACGAACAGATTTGTTTTCGGTAATTTCATCTTCTGACTAATAGGGTTATATATATGTGATAGGATGTATAATTTTCTGAATAATGTTATAGTGACCGTTCATACGTCAAAGGAAGCAGTTAATTCGTCTCGTTTACGTCGCTCACTGGACTTTTCCAAATACTATAAGTCAACAGTCCGTCCACTGATGTTATCCAAACCACATTCTACACATGATTTTCACTAAACAATTTTACCTTGACACTGTAACATTATTCACATATAGGTAACTCTATTGGTCACCGGATGAAGTTACTAAAAATGAGCTTGTTTGCTGTCCCGTTCATTTTTGCTAAAATGCAGTGAGATTATTCAATGAATCCTACTGGTCTTCGACCTTGTCGAGTGTTGCCGATCATAACTGCTATCTGTGGTGGATTTTTCCTAAGCCCCTTATCGTCTATTTTCATTTATTTGATCGAGCTATTCGGATTGCCCAACTGTTCAAACTTTTGGCGTGGTCTTTTAGTAATGGGTTTACAGAGTAAATTAATTTGTCTTCGGTGAATCCGCATACGCCAACAGTTGAAGCTGATTTTGAGCTCATGCCTACCGCCCTTTTACTTGAGTTTATCGAGAGTGGTGATGTTCATCGGGGTTTACCTGTTTGCTAATTAATTTTTAAATTATGAATTTAGATAAGGGTGATTTTATTCTACTATTATGATGTGCTCCGTAAAACTGTGTCAGAACTAAACCAGTCTGACTCATAAGATGAACGTATCGATATTTCGAGAATGTGGTTTGCATGTTTGAAGTACGATGCTGAGGTACGGTTTAGACGATTCAGTTGCAAGAGGCAGTTGATAAAACATATAGTTGGCTTGAATGGATAATATAGTCGGGATCTGTGTCACGCTTGCTTACAGACGAACTTTTTCCGTGCATCCTTCACCGGGAGGTAGCTTGTGGTTGAAAGACAGGCAGGGGCATTATTTGATGGCACTAATAAAAGGTATAAAATCTCAAATCACTAGACTGTTTCCAGTAGGCCCAAGTAGGTTATCCGATTGACGTTAGCGAAAGTCCACACCCGAGGGTGGGAGAGCACGTGATTTGGCTAGACGCCATGTGCGGTGTATTCTTGAAAGCAAAACATGTGCTATATTTCATAGTTCTGGAATTAGAACCACTGCTACTACTGCCACTACTACTATCCAGTGTTATGAGATAGTAAAGAAAAACTGAGTAATTTCGTGCTAGGTTATTGATTCCTTATCCGAAAACCCCCAATGTTGTCACAAATTTGAATTGGTCTCGCTTTACAGCAGCTGCGCAATTCAATTCTTGTCCCTGTAATCCGTTAACTTTCTGTCACAAATGTGAAAGAACATGGAAACACATTTGGCTGCCATGATTCTTCAGAAAAGGGCTGTTGCATCAAAATTGCATAAGCAAAGCTCAAAAATATCTCATTAAAATGAATTCATCTTTTTTCAACTTTAACCGCGCAATGTTGACTAGAATATCAGTGAAAGGAACCGCAGACAATGAATTATCACGGAGAAGCAGAGGGATTATGTGCCGATACCACGTTTTAAGGTGGGGTTCAGCCAATAGCTACTCTATTTCTTCTTGATATGCTTCCTACAAGTCGGTGAAAAATAAGTACCACATTTTATATCACCGAGACATTATTTCCAACATATGAATAGGTGGCAAGTTCCTTGTTATCAGAGTCACTTGTGCCAGACAGTTATATCTATTTTCAACCGGGTTCAAGCATAGAAAAATGGAAATCAATGTAAATGATCCTGTCCAACTAGCCCTCTGCTATTTCGAGTAATTTGATCGATTTAGCGAAGCGCTGTCATCTTGGAATAGAATGTAGTTCTTGACTTTGCGAACTAACGACAACGGTTTTCGAAGTGTCTTAAAAGTATTTATTACAGCTCACTGTTTCATTTAAATTCGCTGATCGTCACAGACAGCAACTCCCATCATCCCACCAAGGTAATCGTTTGGAATTGTTCGAATAAAAAGATACTGAATTGGAACATGCAAACATACCTGTGTTCTAAGCTAGAAGGTCTTATGAGAATGGTTGAAAAATCCAAATCCTGGCATTAGATTTTACAAGAGAAATGTATAAAAATGCGCATTTGAAACAATGAATCCAGAAAGCTTGAAAAAGGTCGATTTTTGATTTAGAACTCGAGTATACAAATGGACTGAATTAGCTCAATGTGAGGCTAAAAGGAGTTTACACGTACCCTACACCACGAAATGTCAAAACTTGATAACACCATAAGTACCAAGGTAAAAGTGAATGAAGAGCATTACCGGAGGTTTTTATGGATCTTTATCTGCGGGAGTCAGTCAGTTTTGTTTACTTTTGGGTTGCGGCTACAAAATAAATCCCAAATTGGTGGTTGATCATGCATAGGGTAATGCCAGTCTCACCTAGTAATTGCCGGCAGTAAGCAACGAAATTACAATAAATAGGCGTAAACAATAATTCTCGCACAACGGATCATTGTGAACTTAGAGATAATGCGAATCGACCAAAAACTGTAATAACTCGAACACAGGGAACAGGGTATTCCGTCATATAGTTGTGATTCCTTAACCAGTTTTCTTTACTATCATAGTATCATAGTATCATAGTATTTCTTCCAAATGTCCGGAAGATGGCATTGTGCTCGATCGATCAGCATTTTTGTGTTTCATCCCAAACAATCTGGATCGAAGTCTTCCTACCACCACCTAGTTCCCGACTTCCGTACGGCTTAACTAGCCACAGTGCCCCGTTCGCCGAACTTGGTACAAAATTTTATGCTGTTGAGAAGGAAGAAATAACATTACGCGATGGACAACGATAAACTGCATTTTTCTGCCGAGAGGAAAGATAGAAGAATTCACATATTAAATTCATCAGTCATTTGGCGAGACAAAAGATATGTGTAAAGGTTTCCCGTCATAATTTAGCGGATTAATGCGAGTTATTTTTGAAGAGATAATTTCGCTAGGAGAATGGTGTGACACGCTGGTCCTTCTTCAACAGAAGTATTGAGCTGGAAAAACGGAATACATAATCTAAAAATTTACTGCTTTTATATTCTTTCGGTAAGGGACAATTCTGTGAGTCTAAATAATGAATGTTCACCTGGTTCCGAGCAGTTACTGATGGACAATTTCTCTTCGGTGGATAGAAGACTCATATCCATCTGGCTTATTCTATATTCCAAACGTCGGACGTACTCTGCATGCTTTCGGTCGTTCACAAGCTCTTTACTTGGCCAGAGTAGAGGATGATTTTTCCAGCAGAGCGTTTCCAGATGAACTGAATGCGATTTTCGTAGCTGTTGAAGTTTCTCCAGTTCCTTTTTAATGTAGGTGGCTGGTGCTCTGGGACGATGCATGAGGAGACCTCCAACAATTGCCTGAATATAAACAATCAATTGTTGATGATCAGCAAATTTCTTGTGTTGGAAATATTCCTCTACGCAGGATAACTGATGAGGTTTTGGTTTTTCAAACAACCCTCATACCTACCTGCACCATTTTTTCTTCCGAAACATGTAAGAGTCTTGGAGCACGAATAATCTAAAACTGAAAGGTGGTATTTTCATTAAAAGATTTTCGTTTCGTGTGACTTCAATAAACACTATTTATTGCTAAAGTGGCAGCTCTTTCAAACAGGTAGCAATGAAAATTGCTACCTAGGCTTTGTGTAAAACTTGAAAAAAACTTGGAAAACGAATCTGCTGTCAAAATTCATCGAATTCGCGTCGGTGTTTGTTTCAGTCTAACTAAGTGCAAGATGAACGCATTCAAAAATATTTCTCCCTAAACGCTTTGTGACAGCCGATAGGGCATCAAACTTTTGTGAAGTCTTCCGGTCACTATTAACAAGGGCCTCAACAGTATCGGTTACAGAAATGAGATTTTTTTGCATAGTTCTCTAGTGCTAAACCCCGAAACGAGAAATGTTACTCTCAGACTTCCGATGGCTACAGCATCCGTCCAACCGGCTTTATCGATGATGAAATATTTCTCACTAAGTTGAATGAAACATCTGGTCTAAATATATATATATATATAGATGTATATACATATAAATATATATATATAAGACAATAGGGCTAGTCCGACGTTCTCCTTCTGCACATCGGCGTCTCTCAATGAAGGCAGAATATTAAAGCGTTCGCGAAATTCTTGGGAAGTTTAAGGAGTACACTAGTATAAAACTTTGCATATTAGCTTTCGTTTTGTTTTAATCCATTCATATTGATTAGTTGTGCTGTTTTTTGCCGAAGACTGCTTACCAGTTTACTTGTTACCTACTCAGTTTGTGTAAGATGAGTCGTCCAAGGTGTTCTCCTGAGGGATTGCTAAATTACCTACAACATAATGGCTGCAGATTTTTTAAAATCGGATTTAACAAATTTCAAACTCTTATGTTCCCTATAATGTTAATCATTTCTGCGAGTCGCTGTAGGCCGAATGCTTTGCCAATGCAGTCCCAGGTGAAATAAGGACACTAAAGCGCCTCTTTCAATAAACACTTGGAATATCCTTCGAATTCGCACAATCTCAGAATAACTCTCTCTCGGAATTTCCATAAAAATTCTGAATGTTAACTGGTGCACAAAGCCATTATTAGTATTCATCGTATTTGACCGTGCCGTGAGTGTTTCATTCCCTAATCAAAAGGAAGACGACGAAATAGGTTTAGTTCTCTAACAAGCTTTCGATCTGCTTGGTTATTTGCAGCATGGCGCAAGGCTTACATAGATTCACCAAACTTAAAAGTGAGTAAGAAACAAAGAAAACTATTCTTTTGGGATAATGTTGAAAAAAACAAACTGAGGATCACTTGTTTTTGACTTAGAAACTATCTTCAGCACCATGGTAATCGATGGGAAACCTCAACAGGTTAAGTAGTTCCATTTGTGCCCTTCAACAGCACTATTTCAGGATTGTCCCCGAGACTGTTTTGCCGTGTTTTTAAGTCTAGCAACGTCACTTTATTTTCGAGTCAATAAGCAGAGTAGAGTATTCATATGACCCAATATATCTTGGAAAAGCAAAGTATTTACTGTTACTCCACCTTCTTCCCGATTTAGGGACAACTGCTAATCAATCATAAGAACAGACAACTTCTAAACCACTAAAGTACTTGGTTAGACAATCTGCCAGGTGTTTTGCACGTAAACTGTGTTGTAGATGGGAAGAATACTTCTGGTTCTTTTGACAAAGTCAGAAGGCAGCACCGTAATTTATTTACAGTTTCGCTGTCATTTTGGATATCTAGAGGAAGGACGAAATTGATGCGAAATTAGAAAAAGAGGCACGCTGAAGGACGGCAAGATCATTTTCCTTACGGAACTAAGCTACTACTCAAAACCTGACTATCTTCGATCTGCAGGTTTACATATCCCGGGTCAGTCTGTTCATCAAACTTTGTGAATGTTTACTATCAACTGTCTTTAGGAACACGAATTCGTTGGACGCCTGTAGGTTGATGCAGCAAAACTATGCTTCAATACAGCAAACCAATGGAGCGGAAAACATTTTATGCTGTACTTCGTCACTGGAGCCAGAAAGCCACATTGGGATCCAACAGCCCAGTGTATTACCACAACTTCAACGCAATACTTTTTTGGGTCAATCCCAAGGATTAATTCCCCTGAACTGCCTCAAGTTTTTAAAAGTGAAGTTGGGAGACACTCATTCCATTCTGACTGTGTAGGCAATTGTCCTGTCTCTTTTCATGTCCAGTCTTTTGTCGATCGAATGAGCGAATGGTGGCATGATTCAGTTAATGATGATTTTGAGCATTCTAGCTGCAGTATGATCGTTATAACGTTGCACAACATGGCCGGGATTATTAGTTGGCTTCCCAATTCTGCCAATACATTTTCTTTGTTTGTTTGCATAAACGCGGAAGACGCTTCTACAGTGAACATGATTTGACTTCGCAATTGCTTCTCGTCAACTATAGATAAAATCCGTCACATAAATGCACATTCACACTGCACAAAGGAATGTAACTAACTTTACAAAAATGGCTATTTCAAAATAAAATCTAGATAGTCGTCGCAAATATCATACGTCGTTTTTGCACTTTCCAATTAATTTTAGGTCCTTTTGATTTCTTCCTATTACTAAGAACAATGACTCATAAAAGTGGCTTATGTATGTTTGGAGCACTCGGATATATTCTTACTGCAAATTCCTCGACCTAACCTTATAACTTGGTATGCGTTGCTTGATAAGAGTGGAGAGAATTGGAATTATTGGGACACGAGCACCGAAGCGTTTTGAGCACTCTCCAAATAGTTTTCCTAAAGGGAATCTAAAAGTTCCTAAGATGTTATTAAATTGAGCAATTAATTTCAGGGCTTTTCTTATAATGATTCCCAAAAGAATCTCAGTTAGTATGTTTCCACTTTTTTCCTGGGTAAGTTCTTTGGGGATCCATTTATTGCTTTGGCGAGACTTCGGGACGTTAATTTCTAGCGAAATTTCATGTGCTATTAGAAGTAAATTTCGGATGTTTAATCTCCTTCGATACTTTCGGCACTAATTTGATTAGTTCATTGGGACGTCAGTTGACTCCATGAGGTTAAAACCAGAGTTACACATTAATCGCTCTGTATTTTTTCGTAGCTAGCTATGGTCAACACATCAACATTTGGTCTGTAGGTCATGGATTTTTCCCGGTTTACATCGTTGATTACGCATACAGATGAGTTGAGTGAATGGTGGTTCGGTTCTGTAACGCCACAGCATGTCAACTGAATCACACGAAAATACAAAAAATGCAAAGGAAAAAAGGAAGCCATAACGTGGGAACTGCATGAGAAAAGGTTTTGTATAAAGGGGTTTTGGTCAACACATAGCATCCCCTTGTGCACTTCATTTGTGCGCAAACATTCCCATTAGCCTAAGGTGGTCAAGGTTTAATCGGTGATAGGAAACTATGGATTAATCCTCGATAAATTTCAGGCCAATTATTAGTTATGCATATCTGTTATATGAGATTTTTGCCGATATCGCCGTTGATTGGTCATCACGTACCCGGAAACTGTCGATCAGTAAATAACAACTCAAAATAGAAAATAACGGACACTACAGCAATTTGGCCAATATTCCTTGAACTTCCGGTTACTTTTATGTTGTTTACGGAAGAAATCTCGCCGATTTAAACCAAATTCAACAGGAGTTGTTGATGATTTCCGCCCTTTGTCAAATATGAAAAAGATTTCATATTTATATTGTGAATGATATAATATTAATAACACAGCGTTGTTGGTAGATGTAATGCGCCAACGTTTCGACTACCGTGGGTAGTCTTTCTCAAGGCAAGTTTTACAATCCTTTGTAAAACTATGCCTTGAGAAAGAACTAACCCACGGGTAGTCGAAACGTTGGCGCATTACATCTACCAACAACGCTGTGTTATTAATATATATACATTCACAATAAAAACCAATACATGGCGCATCGATTTTTCGATACACTCCTTACGTCGTTTGGTCCGGATATTTACAAAAAGGTTTCATATTGTTTGCTTGCAAACATGTATATTTTCTCTTTTGAATGACGATTGTGGAAGCAGTTACTCAACACTTCATTTTCTAAAATGACGGACAATGGAAACTACTTTATTATGACATTCATATTTTAAATAAAAATGGTGTTGCCTAATTATGTGAAGTCGAAAAACAATGCAGTTCTTTCTTGCCGATATCAAGAAAACCCCGTATTTGGGGTCTTCAAAGCAGTCCCGATGGAAATGTCGACTTAGCGCAATCATCCACAATATAGCCGTAGACTGTCTACTTCTGAGACAGTGTCACTGAACCATGTACCATGTAAACCACGGTTACCGAAACTACGACGAATTGCAAACATTCATCAGCAGCTGTTGTGTTCTTAAGAGATATGCAACTTTTCACCGTAAGAAAACACATTGTTTGCATGCACCTACCGTGTTATGCAGTTAATGGACCGTACACAGGACACTCATGTAAGGCAAACTTCTGATCGTTAGTCAGAGAACTGTCATCGGAAGTGTACATTCACTTTCTCAGGTCCATAGAAATAGAAGATGTAAACTCCCATGTACTTTACGAAAGTACCCACAGTTGGGTTTTAGCAAAATGTATATTTTTGAAGGCCACTTCATATGGTGACTTGCTAAGAGTCAGTGATCATGAATGTGTATCTTTTATTAGGGAAGTCCTTTGGTTACGAAATGCATTGTTCACAACCGCTGGCTTAAACATACGCCGGTGAATTCACATATCCTGGTAATCAGTGAATACCAAATTGGTCAAATCACAAAGCTAGCCAATAGCAATTTACCCCCATGGAACATCTATACAAAAATGATTCGACGATTGACATCATATTCTTTTTTGGTTTCAGTCACCCATGAGATCGTTTGTAAATAACTTGAGAACCCCAGGAAAAAGGAAAACGTTCTTAGCCGAGAAGCTGCTGCTATGAACGACTACGCTCATCACTGTGTTCAATAAACTCCGGAGGAAAAACCAGCTGGTACGTCCACCAAATCAAAATTGAACAATGCACTAAATGCCTGTGTTTGCTTTATCTAATAAAAAATATCAGATACAACACTGATCACACGATAATTTCAGGTTGAGGCATATTTTGGTTACGTAGTCAGTAGTTCAGTGTTTTGCACTGCCTTCTGCTTGTCACTGAAATCGATGAAATGAACTGCCCTCAGTTAAATAAAACAAAAGTCCGAACTGAAACTCTTTGTCACTTCTGAGATTTACTTTATTGACAGTTATGGCTGGATCCCGAAGTATTCAGTATTGTCAGCTGCTTGACAGGCAGATGCGCGAATGCAAACGTTTAGGCCAAAAGTCAGCACAAACAGGGGCAGGCCCCACTGGATTCATCCGAAACCAACCGGAGACCCATCAACGTTGCTAAGATTTCCATATCGAACCGGTCAGCAGAAAAACCACAAAATCTTGGATGGAAGTATGTTTTTGCGTATTCTGATTGTGCTGTTAATGAACCTACAAAAGAAGTGACCATTTGGTCTTGCTCTCACAGGACTCCATTTTTCGCAGTTTTCCAAATTAACTATGGCATACCTTGTAGTATTCGTATATGCCCAGGGTGTAAGTTTTTCACCTGGTAGGCGAATACCCTAAAATTATCACAGGATTCCGATCGGTAGCACTGTGAAGTGAGGAGCGAGGCTCACCAGCATCAAATAAAAGCGCTGCCCTTTGTCATGTTCTGCTAACCCAGAGGCAAGGTTTCCAGAATAGGCGTACGAAACTGATCATTCTGGCAGCCGGCGTGGTCTGGAACTGATTATGCTGCGCTTGAACCGCTCAAATCCCAGAGGTGCATCCTCGAATAAAAGACCTGCTCTGACTGGCCGAACCAAGGTAGTACAACAGCCCACAACACATGCACAATAACTGCAACTGTTCTTCGCACGAACGATTTTTTGCTCTTCTGTCACAGTGCAACGGTGACCCTCCACTGTAACACAACTGTTTCTTCTCTACTGACTCGTGCTACCCCTCCTATCCCCACTCAATTTCCTTACGTCCTCCGGAAACTGCGGTCGGCCAATACCAGTGGTGGTGTCACTGGAAGAAGTCCTGTTCCTGTCCTCTCGTGTTCTTCCCTGGAGTGTCCTCAAGTCTCACTGAACCCGTTTCCGCTGACTGATGCACTTCCTCGTCCTCGATGCCCCCTCAGACTAGTTACATTCAGTGTGCGAACACTAATGCATATAGGTCAACACGAGTGTTTACCCCATGCAATGGAAACCGTAGCCAGCGGTGTGTGTTGTATCCAAAAGATTACAGCTGTATCATCCGACTGACATCCCCATCTAGTCCATCCATGAGGTTTCATCTGCACTATTCTGAGGTTACTGGCGTTGGTGTGGTTCTCATTGATAGGGTAGAGGCTGTACTACTTGACTGCATCCCAGTCGACAGCCGGCAATGCGTAGTGAGACTCAAAGGTTCATGAAGAGTAAATAACCGTCGCCTTGATAGTTGCAACTTGCTTGTCGTCTCAGAGTACGTGCCAACAGATTGGAGCCTGGATGGAGTCAAGGACACTTTCCACCAAAAGCTGCGCGGCCTCTTATGCACAGCAATGCGGCGTGGCATCGTGTATTGACAGAACACTTGAGTGCTAGATTAAGTCGAATATTTTCGAATGACGAGCATTTAGGAGGCCCCTTTGGCTTCTCGATTCCTGTCGTTCTGAAAGCGGGGAGAAATGGTTTTTTTGCTTTGTGCTCAGGTCATCGATTGTTTCTCGCTTGTACGAGCTTCAGACGTCTTAATCACCGGTACGACACCTGGCATCCGCGCTCTTCGAATCAGCGATGGATCTAACTTGACCGCAGCGCTATTATTTACAAATGGTGGGATTGTCTACAAAACTGTCGGTCGTACTGGAGCTCTCTCCTCGATTCCGACCACGCGTTAGGATACACCAAGCTGTTCACGTGCTTTGGTGGGCGCTCAAAACCCACGCTGCAGCGTCGGCTAGATTGCGATAAGCTATCTGATCTGATTTGCCTTTCGCTCTTTCGAAGCGCACTGGCTGAAAAGCTAGAATCGCTCCCCTCTCGAAACATCAATGAGCACTGATCGCTTATCAAGAACGCCTTGCATTGTGGTGATTTAGTAAGTTGTGGCCTGACCCGTCACGACGTGACGCTCTGGATTTCTGCTGAGTCTCTGTGCCTTCTTGACGCACGCCAGTCCATCCCGGGCTTTAGCGAGTACAATGAAGCACGACGCGTGACGAGATGTGAAATCCATCCCAGCTTTCCTAGAGATTGAGAGGTCTGATCGTCTTAATAAGCTTTTAAGCTGGAACATGCTTCCGCCATGGGAAATCTCCGCAAGTTGTTCCACCTGATCCCAGCTACTGGTAAGAAAGCAATGGGTGTGATCGAAACGATCTTTGAAGTTCATGGTTCGCTTATCCACAACCTGCGCCGTCGTCTTGTATGCTGGGCGGAGCATTTTCAGGCACGGTTTAACCGGACCTCAGTGTCAGTGCATCCCGCAGCTACTCAATCAAGCGTCCGGTGGCCTGTTGCAACAAACCTAACTACTGCGGCGGGGATCCCTTTGGAAATCTGAGCCTTAGGATGTCATAAAGCGCCGGGCTTTCATTGGATTTCCCCGCTTCACTTAAAAATGGAAGGAAGTGACTGGTCAGGGAATTCCAAGTGCTGTTCCCGTAGATCTGGTACTTTAAGAAGGTCACTTCCTCATGGGGGAAGTCGATCGGTGTCCCCAGCTTCAAGAAGAGCTTACGCACGAACTATTGGGGTAGTAGCCTAATCCCAACAGCCTCAAAGCTACTGGCGTTCACCATTCTTGGCAGATTGTACATCATGCGTGAATTTCGAATTCGGGATGAACGGGCCGGATTTTACGGTGATCGTGGATGCATCCGCCAAATCGTCATCTTCCGGCAGCTTTTGCAACACCGTTTTACCTTCGAAAGGCCAACGGACTATAGGATCTTGGACATTCGCACAGCTTTTGACTCTGTTGATAGGTCTGTAATATGATACTGTTTGTTGACAAGTATGTGTTGGTCCTCAAAAATTTGTACTATTGTACCTGAGATCAGACTAGAGCTTCAGGCCAGATTTTTTCACCTATCGTCGCCTCCAGTGGAGTACGGCAAGACTGCCGTATATCCCTATCTTTCCAACTTTGTCATACAGAATGGTCTACAGAGCGCTACATATGATCTTTTAGACTGTGGAGTTGAACTCCTCCCGAGAAACAGAGTTTTCGAATTGGAATATGCCGATGATTTCACCTTCCTCAGTGACGATGAGCAGTCTATCCAACGCTCTTTGGACGGCCTGGAGATTGAGGTATGTGCTTTGCATCTTCAAAATGCTTGCTACTTCTTTAAGATCGGCGGGAGTCTGTGTCTGTTTAATTCTGTCTCCATCTACCGGATAAAATTAATAATTTTTCCACAAACAAAACATGCAGAGAGTTGGTTTTGATTGATACAATGTCGTGGGACCGCTGAAATATGGCGTCATTAACTAATTAGTTTAATTTATTTTAGGGTAAACATTTTCTTTCCTGTGACAGAGAGGAAAGTCTGGTGGCTGCATTGAGTAAATCTTGAATGAAGGTTGACAATAAAGTACTGCAGCAGACATTTTTTGTTTCACATATTGGAAAATTAGTTGAAGACCTTATGGCACCCGCGGTGAATTATGAGATGAATAAATTAAGATTTCATTCATGTGTGAATGATCTATATATTAGAGTGAATGCTTTCGGAGGGTTATTAGGAAGCTTTGAAGTTTCATAGATTTCATAAAGGAATACCTAAAATGACGTTATCCGATGCAACCGACAGTCTGAACCACTACGGACGTCCTTTGCACACCAACGATTTAATTATTTCCTACGACCTGAGGGTGTTTGAAGGCCGTGAACAAACGTTCTAATCCCATCAGGACACGCACCAGATTACTGTACCCAGAAACACGGGAGCCGGATGGTATGCATCATGATTAGTCACAATTGCCAATAGAAATTTTGTGTATAAACTTCACTAGCTCCAGTTTTAGGGCATAGCAAAATAGCAATTCTGAGTGATTTTACAAGGATGCGTTTAGGTTCACGCAGTTAATCTTGACACCGCTTGTCAAATAAAAACAATTCCAGGTGAATATGCTTTTTTGTGCTTGATATTACCATTTCCGGACTTCTTGTGAACTGAGATGAATTCCAGGAGCTAGCGAACACGGCAGTAGGCTTGCAATGTGGGTAAGGAAAACTTACTATAAACAGCGGTACTAAAAGTTCTCACTGCTTCATCTGAGGGGTCCGCTTAAATTGAATGGAGATCAAGAATGCTGATTACAAACATTGTAAGCTTGTGTTGCCAAAACACGTTTTTTTTCTTCCGCAGAAATGCCAAGAAATGAATGTCTCAGACCGTTCGCATGTCTAAAGACTAATGGGTGATCCACGTAAAGCAGTGCTGCACGACTTGTGGCAAATAATTTTCGTAAAACATCTAGATCATATCAGTTTTTGTGTTCTATTTTGTAACGGATGTTGATTTAGCTAATGAGTTCAAATGTGTACCGCGTTAATGTAATGTATCCCTCAACCTCATATTTACCGTAAGAATATCCATAAGTTAGGGCTAATTAATGCACAAAAATAAAAAAATAAATAGGGAGATAGTAGCTTAGGAACTACATAACCAAGCTGGGTATACTTTTGTGGTTGCAAAATGAAGAATTCCAAAATGCGCCTTGACGTGTTATAATTTGGTAAGTTCCATACCGTTCACGGGGGCCTTTGAAATCTTTTTGGGATAATTTTTGAAACTGTTTGGAGACCTTTATGTTAATGAGGTTTCCGATTTAGTAAATGGGTCTCAATTAATTAAAAGCAGAGTGTATTTCGTCAGGAAGCAAAAGATCTTACTGTCTGCGCAGTGGCAAATGCTTACTTCGTATTTGCCGAGCTGAGTATAGGCACTCCCTCCTCAAGAAATAAAAGCGCTGTTCTATGTAAATCCATTTTCCCCCGCCGAAATGACGCTGTTGATTCCCCTGAAACGTTTCTTTGAAGCAAGCGATGGGCTAACTGGCAAATTCTAGTAAGGCTACCAAACTGATCAACGGTTGTAGAGCTAGCAACCGGTAAACGCTGACGTTAGATTAATTTTTCCGTATGAAACTTGTAAGTAAACTGTGTTGATTAAGTCCGGTCATTTAAATCTCTGTCGAGGCAACCATAATGTTTCTACATTAATACTTATGAGTAAACTTGCTGCAACCTGTATTCAGCGACTGAGCCTGTTTCACATGACTGGTGAAATGGAAAATCTCAGCCAACCACTATTCAATTAATGATGCTCTAGGAAGATGTTTGTTGTAACATGTCCGTTTCAAAGTAGAAGATTTATCCTTATTTAAACTTTATGTGCCCCAACTTTGCACGCATATTTTAAAAGTGCTAAACCTGGCTACAGCTGTAGGAATCGTTTCATTTCTACTGTAATCTTACAAATGGGTGATGGCTGTCCCGAATGATTTCAGTGATCCATGCAAGAGACAGGAATTGCACTACTTCTTCACCTAGCTTCTATTGATCAGTCCATTTCAGCTTCAGGGCACAGACCAGTAGAAACATCCAAGACCAGTGACCACATACCCGAAAACCACTCTTCAATGGCCTGTCTGCTACTCATGACTAAAATAAAAGCGTTGTATTCTGAATCAGTACTGATCAAAATGTTGCTGGCATAGCAACATCTTTGCCATCTTAAATACAAATCGACAGAGCTTTTTCTGCATGCGGGATACAAATTACACTGTCTTTCCGGTTCTAGCTGCCTTTCTGATTGGCTGGATTTACCTTGATTATGTATGAGAATGAAAACAATGGAGACTTAAAAGATTGGCTCTGATATCCAGACATGATAACTCATCCCAATTGCGACTTCAAAATACGATCCTCCAAAAATAAATCATAGACAGGTTTTAATTGGATGCCATGGCCATAGCAGGAGTCCAGATGAGGAATCTCTAGAAGAACCTACTAATGTTCAAAGGCAGAAAACAAAAGCAGATCAATTTCATGAAGCGGTCTAGTTGGGCTTGTCATGTTTAGCACATCGTTTGTTGCATCATGAAGCGTGCACCACTGAAAACTACTTTTGATACCAAAACTAAACTGTCCGAGAACTAAATGCAACTTGCCCGTGGACAATAAACTTCCTAGAGAAAAAGTATCGATGACTGAGTATTCTATCCGATCATCCACATAAGAGATGAATACACTTATGACCTTCAACTGAACGCTTTTTCATACAGAACTTCATGCTCTGATGAAGTCTCTAAACTACTGATATGATATGCAACTAAATTGTTTTATTCCCGCCGATGAGTTAACTAGGGCACCTTTAGGATTGTTGCATTGCAGTTTTAATCGTTATCATTTTAATCCCTCCTGGAAGATTGACGGGTCTCTGTTATCTACCAGTCAGGGGTGGGAAGCGGCTGCAGAATCTTTTACCAGCCTAAGTCGTCTGCCAGGTTAACCATGAGGTCGAAAATGGGCTTACCTTCTTCTATTCTGGCTAAGACTTACGGCACCTGCGCAGACAAATTGCAGGGCACCATAATGACGCACATTAATTACAGCACAGAAGCCTATTCCGAAGCAAAGATCTACACAAACAATTCTTCAAAATTTCATAGTCAGATACTGATCGTTTAGTAAAAAGCGGGAGAGAACGCTTCACGTAAGTTTGATTTTTCGCCTGTGCTTTTCGTTTATCAAATTAAATCGAATGTGCGGCGGCTCTAGTGACGGTGAGAAGCCAGCTGTAAGGGGAAAGACGCTGGCCAAAACAAAGCTAAATTTAGATGTGGAATCCGTACCACGTGCAACATCCTATGGGGCGAATTTCAGCGGCAGTGACAGGTTAAACATCTTTAACATCTGGCGTATTACTGTAGCTCAACCTTTGGTATAAAAGTTGCACTCAGGGCATTTTCGTCGTGTTTAGTCATTCCGGATAAACTGTAAGTGATATCATTTCCCTTGTATCTGTAATTTTTTTAGCGACATTATATTATTAGCTCAAGCGCAAGACTGCTAACCGTCAATGTTAAATTCAGAGGGCATTGAAACCGTCCTGAACCCAATCCTGACTGCCCTAACTCAGTATGCCGTCTAAATAACTGAACGTTCTTCTTTTCATCTGATTGGTTTATTTTAAAGGTACACACAGTGCATTTTATAGTGGTTTCAGAAACTGAAGGAATAAAGCGCCCAAGTAAAAGGCTGACAAATTCCTTCAGGACAAGTAGCTACCTCTCTGCAGATGAAAAGGCAGTCTGTGACGGAAAATTTGCATAAAAAGAAAGAGGACAATAACAGCTGCAGCAGATCGGTGGGTCTGCGGTTAGTTCGTATGCCATTAGCTTTTTCAGCTCGGCTAATTTGGCCGGACCTTGTAGACATTGTTATTCAAGGCCATTCTTATGAAATTTAGCTAAAGAGCAGTTTACCTCTTTTTTACCACCGGCGGATACAAAAACTTACGTCATCATCACGGCCAATGAGCTGCGTTGCAAAGAAATTGAACTTTTACAGTACAATTCTATTTTGGTTCTCAGCTTTCCGGGAAATAACGAGAAAGTAGTAAGGGGAGAATAAAAACGTGAATTCGTAGGGCTCATTCATGGACCGCTGGCTACCAAATTCCAGTAGGTTCCAGGGAATTCTCATAGAAGGGAAAAGCAAAATTTTCCAAACAGCTAAGCTCTGTTAAACACTCTTTCAATAAGAAATGAAGCGTTCTTGACCGTTTGCAATCAGTTACCCTACCCGAAACTACTAAGTGCCAATAATTGCCCTAATTTATTCCCGTTATATGCTGTAAGACGGCAACCCTCCAGTGGTGGATGGACGGCCAATTTAACATTCCTTTATTTTCGAGGTAAGTATAGATCTTTCTATGTCCTTGCGGCGTACTCACATTTAATAAGTTGATCTTCGAATTCTCATGATTACGGGGTGTTTATCATTAATGCATGGGCTATAGCATTTACTTCCGTCGTACGTCACGAAAACTTCAGAAGAAAATATGGTATTGCCGGTTGGTTTGTACTCTACAGTGTTTATCAGGAGTTTACTAGCTGATGTACTGGTGCCCTTGGGTTAATTAAAAGAAGCTCGTAATAGTTAAGGGCACAGGCCGCGATTAATAGCAAAGCCTTTGTAGTAAGACACTAATGGGAATGGTAAGGAGCACCAAGGAGGATGGTAACCGCCACCGAAAAGAATATTAGCCGTCACCATAGTAGATACTCTCCATCATGAAAGAAAGTTACGACCGTTCACAAAACAGACTGTCAGTTAGATGCCGTTTCTTTGGGCGTTAGTATTTATTCGGGGAATACTCAAACGAATCTCAGGGGATTCCGAAGAAGACACTGCTGCTGTTTAGGCTGCCAGGATTGTGACAATTTCATGTGATCTAATTATTTCAGAGTTTGTCCTGCGCTTGTATTTCCCCCGAAAGTTGCATTCACTTTAAAAACAAGGCATAAAATACGTTTTCGGGAGGTTAGAATGCGGTCTTAGTAGGGACCCTTTGTGACCAAAAATGCCTCTTGCGCTAACTTTCCAGGTGTCGGGAATTATAAGGCTTTCAACATCATCATCGTTTAGCATTAAACCGCAAGGCACGCCTCACTGACAGCTGCCTCTCCCAGAATTAAACGTTTCTATAAAGAGAGTGGGCATCCAAAGGGAACGAGGAGTAAACCTTTGCATGCGGGAAAAGATAATATGCTGCTGCAGCCAACACACGAAACACAGTCTAACTGTACAAACGCACGTGTTTTCAATCATTCTGATTCGATAGAAAATGACAACACGATCGCCACTGTTCACGGTTCACTGCATATCCTTAAGTGTCTCCAGCCAGCAAGTCGACCAGTCTTTCGCGCCCCAACCACGAAGGCCTGAGATACCTACTTTACTTAAGTT
>LUCM01011166.1:0-16860 GCA_008360955.1 Fasciolopsis buskii | reverse complement strand
AATTCTGAGCAGTAGTGTACTTATCACTACCCACCCCGCTCGATGCAATGGGCAGCGCGGTCCTGATTATCCTGCACAACGACCGATGCAGTATGGAATCTTTTGTAAGCGCGTAACTCATGGGATTTTAAGAGTGCTGCCAGGGAGTCCAGTCACTAAGCCGAAGAACGAATAGGGTTCTCAACCAAAGCCTTTGGTTCTGGCAAGAACCTGACCGCAAGACAGCGGGAGATAGCTGAGTGGGCACCCATCTACTTGGATCAGTTATTCTTCCAATCGTTTTTCCGACTGAGCTGCTAACTCAGATAAACCCCCGACTTGGAGGACCGGAAGACTAATTCGTCAGGCCTCTACCCATTGACTTCGAGGCATGATTTAATCCTTGGCTTGAGATAAACCAACCTATATATCTCGTTGGATCACGGAAGCACACAAGCCGTCACACCACATCAAGGTGTAGTCTCATTATGACATATTATAAGGCCTTACCACTGACGATTAATAAACGGCCGGTTTTTAAAACCTGGTGGGAAGTATATTACGCAAATCTTATGTTCTCCAGGCGGCACGTCGTCCTCCACGTCGCTTACCATGTACTGCTTAAAATTTAAAAATTTTGATCTTCTAACAAGGAAATGGCAAATTATTTCCAGTATTTAACAAAACCTTGGATGTTCTAAAAAGAGAGTTAGAAATTCCAATTTATTAGGCAAGATACCATTATGCTGTAGGGAAAAGGCCTCCCCTTCAGGACCTACGTACTGCCATATACGTGATTTAACTTGCTTTTTTGAGAATTTTACCAGTCTGCTCGCGAATACTATAACCGCTTCTAAGGAGTAGACTTCTATGAAGTGTCCAACTCCGTAGAGAGAACGACATAGACAGGACAACATAGTTCATTGATTCAATTCTTGGGGGAAAACAGAAGCCAAACCACGGTCGTTTGGCTCTTTTTGGCCTATGTTTTATGACCTGTTGATGATTAGTTTACACTTTTTGATTCTTGTCAATCAGTTTTTAATCAACTAGCTGCCGGTGTTTGCACAACTGTTGTACGCAAGCTTCATACAAATTATCTACCTCGTATGCAATTGTTTACAAGAGAAAAAACTTGGTCCACCAACACTGATAGTTGCGAAGGCAGTATAATGAAAACTGCGGAGGCAAGCTCTGCTGATCCACGTTAGCAGCGGCTGAAACAAAAACAGATCAACTTAAAATAGAATTGTTTGGAAAATCAAGTCATTATAAACTGTCTTCGTCCGTTAAATACTGTATTAAGTATTGTGTTGAATGGTTTTGCGCAAAGCCCTTCTATCGCACATAGCTATGCAAAGCACTCGAACAATGACTACTGCCTTCTCCTGTTATTTGTATGACGAATGATAAATGGCAAACGTGATGGTCGAAGCTTATTGAAGCTTACGATTTTGGTTCCGGGAAGCAGGCCGCCAGTATATTTTCTTAATAACTAATTCAATGTTTTAAAATGGGCACGCAAATTGTCCTCTTTATCCGGAAATAAATCGGCTGGCGGTGGCCAAACGGAAAAAGTTGTGGGTTCTAGAAATGAAGATCCTGAAAAGTGGAGTACACTTTCATTTCATTAATAAAGGAAGTAAAAGGTAAAAAAAATAGAGAAACTCAGGTAACACACTATTTTTGGACTATGAACTTTGTAATTACGGTACAACGTGCTTGTTGTATAGAACAAATACTGTTTTATCTCACGAATTATTCAACCACATTTACCCAACCATTTTTAGCAAACAATTATGCAAATTTGTACTGTAAGTGCAGTAGTACGTAAAGTTTCTTATACGGCTTACTGGTTGGTAATGCAAATGATCAGTATGATGGAAATGACGCGATCGCTGTGTTACTGCTAGACACCGTGTGTGGTAGTTGTTGTTGTTGAAGTTTCATCAATGTTCCAGATAATCCCATGTTGTGCGTAGGACAGCCGGAGCAGATAACGTAATATGCGTGCACAAAGCAAAGAACAAGCGTCATTTCAGCGGTGCGTGACGTCATATCTGTGCGCAAATATCGCTGCACTCTGGAGGAGGCGGCTGACACGCTGAAGTTATAAACTTGGCTTTCTATAATTCCTAGTGAATTTTTGAAAACAACAATAAAGAAATATCTTAGGCTCAAGGCGCAATTTATGCCGCACGATTTAGCAAGCAAAAACTGCTTTGTGTTACATTGTTTTGGCTTATTAACGAGGTGCGGTCATTAGTATAAATACTGCTAATTTGTGCAGTTTTGAAGATCCATCTTGGTTGACGAATCCACAAAATGAAAGCTTCATGTGAACCTAATTGTTTGGACGAGGGAAGCGATATCCAATTGAGGTCTTTTGAAACTTTGCTACTAGACAGTCTTGTTAAATCGGCGAAGCCCACCATGGTAGCCGAACTCGCTGATGAAATTTTAATTTCAATGTCTTTGGCGAGCGTACTAACGAGGTTACAAGCCGCGAGGATCAGGGAGAGAAGGCTACTATTGTTTACTCAGGGATAACCAAATATGCCGCACAGTGCGATATATAAACCTAATTGTTACCCAACAAAATACTGACGCGGCTGAATGCACTCACATTCTTATGCTTATTTACATTGTAGATTATCTCAGAAGTCTTTGGTTGGATTTCCCATTCACCTTCGCTAAACAACAACTTGCCCAAAAATGTACTGCCAAATTACCATATTCTCATCAATTAATTGAGAGCATTTGGATCGCAACGGAGTTCACATACCGAATCAGGAAGTTAGAAATTCTGCCCAAAAAGAAACTTAGGAAGAAAATGAATGATGTGGTAAGCAGATGCTATCCCATTTATTGATTTGTTTATGAACTCCATAGCTTCCTGGTCAAGGACAATGTTGTATATATTGATACTGGCTTAGCCAAGGCGGTAAATCATCTCATTTATGACGATATCAATTTCTGTAAGAGGAGCATAACTGATCGGAAAAGAAACAGGTTAATAAAGTGACAATGAAAGACGAAAAACCAGAGGCGGTGGGGGAGAAATTACGACGGCCATCGTAAGAACTGGTAAAGCACACGAAGGGCAACCCTTGTGAAGCTTCTCACAAGAATTTAAGCAAGCCCATGCTGATCACCAAATAACCACTGTTGAGATTATAGTCCGCGGTCGACAGAACTTTAAACATTTTTTTAATAGGGTTAAGTGAGGAGTAATTATCATTGCACCTAGTTCCGAAAGACAGCTTCGTTGGAAATTATTAATAAATGAGATCCGGAGGATGCTTTATTTAGGCGCTGATAACGCTTATATCTGTGCGTCCAAATGGAGACTACAGCAAGAAAGCGAAGGTACATGGTGCTGCAAGAAATTAGTAGTTGCACTCCGTTATGGTAAACTTGAAATGCAGTGTGTCGTGCAATTCTAATTTATTAACGGAGTGAGCTGGTTAACGTTAATTTTAAAGTTATGCTTCTTTTAAGATATTTCGTGCTAAGGAATTTTTCAGATAAATTCAAACTACAAAATTATTTTTCAATACCAAGAATAAGTTGGGCTTTTGTCGTGCATATGTAAAGCCGGGAATTTGCGGAAACCAGAAACCACTAAAGAATGAAAAGATTGGATAAGGTCTTGCACAATTGTTTGAGAGTACAAATGTTGCAATAATTAGGTTGTTCCAATCGGTTATCATACGAATAAGTGCCTACCGTTTCCAACTACTGTTCTCAGCAAACCCACATTGTATGCCATTGAAAAAACTTACTCAACTAAGATTAATTTTTCCAAGCTATTTGAAAGTAACGGGCTCAAGACGGTATCTTCGAAAGATGACGGTTGGCAACGCTAACATTAGTCCATTTTGCATTTGCAAAAATACGGAAAAAGTCAATGTTACTAGAATATTGTAGTACATCCGAGAAAGAAAAACGCTGGGCATTAGACGGGAAATATTTGAAACAGAAAATTTACGTCAAGCGATCATGCACTATTTAATCCATTGATTTGTCCCTAAAGCAGTGGTCTATTAAATTAGTGGAGTAAGTACTCCATGACTTTACAAATTAGCTGGTGTGTTCTGGACTCCAGAAGTTCTAGTCTTACCTGAAAAATAACTGCTGCTATGCCATAAACGCTCAAGCTTGGTAGATACGAGATAAAAATCATTTACTATTGCTCATGCCAGAGTGTGTACAAAACCAAATTTGCATATTCCGTTCGGAAGAAATTTCACGACAACGAATTAAATAGATAACTATAATGATGTAACTATAGTTTCGTTAGTGTAGTGATAAATCCTTGTTGTCTTTGAAAAAGAAAAGCATCAAGAGTACGGTTTGCAGGACAAATTTTAGTTCTAAAATGGGGTAACTTATAGAGTGGTTAACCAATTTATACGCAGCCCCATTTTGAAAATAAAAATCATCCCAATGCCGTTTTCTCTCACTTTCGGAGGCTTTTTATCTCCAAAAAGGAATATTTACGAAGTTTATGCTCGTTGCCGCAAATGTACGCGAAAACGCTAGGAAAAACAAAGTGAGTGAGGAAACTAGAGACAGTTGGGTTTCTTTTTGGCTTTGGCTCGCAATCTGCTTCAGTGTAAGAACGGGGTTTGTCCTTTGTTCTTCCCCGTGTCTTTGGTTCTCGTTTTATGTGGCTCATGCGCCACGATCGGTCATTTGTTATCATTCACAGCGTACGATTCCCGGCACATGTCACAATATTAGACAAAGGTGCTCGGCTGTTGACGAATAGTAAAGACAAAGGCCCTATGGGTTTCAACTATAATAAGTGCTGCATTTTAAAAAGCTTTCCCAGTTGCCACAACTATTTCATATCAAGGTCAGCGATTTGGCGTAGCGAAAGTTTGGATGGCTTCGAGGAAGCTCGCTCCCGTTTAGAATAGGTACACCGGATAGCAGTGATCTCAAAGGTCAATCGAGCGTCCACAGTTCCTTTGTTTTTCAGTCCCAACTTATTTTGCTGCAGAAGTGCGGTATCCGCTGAAAGGTCATTTGTGTAGAAAAGGAGTGGTAGCGGTTCAAGAAATGGCCCTCATTTTATGCCTCGAGATGCTCTGAACTCTCTTGCCTTACTCTGACATGGGAAGATGTCTTCGTCAGGAAATCCGAGGCCATTATCAGCACCGGTCCTTTTATTCCGAATGAAAAAACCGTTTGTACCATCAACCCATGTTTTCCAAAGTGAAATGTCCTGCCGACATTTGAATAGAGCATCTGCAAGACTGTCTTAACGCGGATCTCGCATAAAGTTTGTTTGTCTTTACCCGTCTTGACCACTTATGTGTCACACGTACTCGGCCCTGTACGATTGCAGTAGTGACAACCCAGACACTCGACCAGTACAACGAAAAGACAGTAGAAAGCTGTTGGAAGTCAAGTGTACTTTGACAGAAGCGCTCGAACGGGGTGTGCGTGAGCAACGCACGAGTGGCGACTACGCTGGGCGGTTACCTTTTGGTTAAACGAGAGATCAGGGGGAACAAATCCATGGGCCTACAATTTCCCCCTTTTCCACTCCGGCACGTCCTCATCTAAGAACCCTTGGAGGTTCGAGATACCCGATCTCCCCTTAGCGAATCCATTTTTTGCTCTACATGTATGCGAGTATTTCATGGGGCGCTTGGGTGTGGCTTCACCAATCTCCGCATACATTTGCAAGGAGCAGACGTTTGGCTCGCTGGTCGTTATTTTCTGCCGGCCTGCACGGACCTTCCCTGTAAATAGCCACCACAGTTACTACTTTGCATTCCAATGGTTGTATACCCTGGTTCAAGGAGGCCTGAATTAAATCACACGCAGTTTCACCCACTGCAGTGGCTAATGGTTTTAAGATGGCCGAATGAATCCCGTTCGGTCAGTAGCAATTGCTTGGGTTTGCCTCTTCCAGTAACCATTGCATCAGCTCCACCTCCCGTTTGGTGGCTTGGTCGTAGCCATTCGGCCGCCAATGACTAATTGACAACCTCCATACGACCGACGCACACTTACAAAATATTTGATAGGTGCATCAGCTTTATTAATATCTCCAATTACTTACGCCCCATGGTTTGACCTGAGCCACCCTGTGGCGCCTGCATTTGCCTCAAATGGTTGCACAAAGCGGTGTTACATATGCTGTAAATTTAAACTCCCATTGAAAATCATCTCAGAATATCTTCTCGCCATAAGTCGTAGTTTTATCGCCTGGCTTATGCACTTTGCTTAGTACTTTCAACTCTCCTCTGCTTGTGAGAACGCGTCTTCTCCAGATTCTATTCTTTATTGACCTCCTCACTGCCAAGGCCCGCCGACGTGACCTACCATCTTTCATTTTACCTCCGAGCAGTAGAAATGGTTCCTGGAGACGGGGAAGGTCTTTCTTGGTTTTTTGTCACGCCACCTCCACCTATGCCTTGCCGTCGACAGTAGCCCAGCACAGCAGGTCCGTGATGTCCTTCAGGTTTCCTGCTTGTAACTTCTAGAAATCCCCGTGTAACGTTTCAACGCCATTTTCCTTCCTAAGTCGGAAGATGAAAGTGATGTTAAATTTCGCCCAGACGTTTGAGAGTAATGGGATCTGGACGTCGTGTTCATACCTAGCGACAACCACGTCGATGAGTGACGACCGTTTTTCTGGCCTAAACCTTGTTTCCCCTCACGTTTTGAGTTAGGCCCTGTATCCTCCAGTTATCTTATAATGGTATCTTTCCGTAATGTGTGGGCAGCTTTTACGTCCAAATCATTTTCATGATTAGTAAAATCCCTGACTATTAGCAGCACCTTGGCCTCCGAAGGTGGTTGCTTTCGAGCATATGTCAGTTCCCGGCTCTCCGTCTCTACGGCGGTTGGCCTATTTGGTAATTCAGCAGAGACCAAGCACATCCGTATGCTCGTGGTACTCAGACTTGCTTCTAATTTCTTGCTTTCTAGGCCCCTTTTTACAAGTAAAGCGCCCCAGCCCCAGTTTGCCATCACTCCTATCCTGCCTGAAAACCTAGTGCTGGTTTACCATACACTGCGGTATGTGGTCCAAGTCACACAGCGACATCTCGCAGACCCTAAATATTGTAGCATTACTCTCCGCATCCCTGGCAAATGGTTCCACTTATTTATTTCCTATACTACATGCGTTGATGTAAAGAACCATTCCATTCTCTTCCATTCCTTGGTTTATCCTTTACCTCATTCCATCGAGGACATCGGGACCAATGCCCAGGCGTGCGGGAGGTTGTTTCCGACTAGTCAATGTATCTGGTCTGTTCAGCACTGGTTGCAGCCTTTCTATGGCTCCTCCGGCCTCTAAGAAACCTGGCTGGCCCTTCCGGGACGATGAGACGGCCGCCACCTCTCCCTTATTATACGAGTCCAATCCCAACTAAAATTTCACCCCTTAACACTGCATTTGCGAATTTCACCGTTATCCGTCCAGGTACTGGCGGCTGGTAATTCTTTTTGGGTGCCTCCACAGTACATAATTTATGCACCTGTTTGAGGCCACGAAGCTCACTCAAACCAACCTTCTGTAGAGAATCCCTTAAACGCCTGGATTCCCGGCCCATTTTAGCTCTTTTCATTTCCATGAACGGTTCCTGGCACTGGATTAAAGAGGTTCGAAATCTGACGTTATTCAGCACGTGGCCTTTTCTCATTTCGAAATGCCGACGTTCTGTAACTTCGGCTTTCATTTCCAAGCCCTGAAGTTGAACCCTCACGTCGACTGCGATGCTTTTCGTTTTTTTATGTCCGTCAAATTGCCCTCGGCTTTGGTTCTCTCAGTCTCGCACGCTATTTTATCTTTGGGATTGTAGGAATATGACCCTACTTTCTCCATCTCAGCGTTATCATATTTTGGTACGACCTTACCACAGTCGACTGCGGGTCTTTGGATTATCCCAAATACGTGCGTTTGCACCCATTTATTTTCAGCTTTAACTCTTTCTTCTAGCCGGACGACTTTGTTCGTTCTAGGGGCTCCTTGGAGGTATCCAACCCGTATGCTTGCCCGGCGGCAATTTTAAACTCCATCTAGCCATGTTGCTGATAGACAACTCAATGCTTCGTTGAAATACCGGAGCACTCCGAGTGTGTTCAAAGTTCCCATATAGTTCAAGAAATCACATCGACCATGCGCTCTCCGCAGTTGTCCGGTCTGAATGGTATAACACAGGAGAAATGGCTTAAGTTTTAGATATATACAGTGAATTGCTGTGAAGATTGCACAAATCGACCGTGGGTTAAAATTTTCGTAGGAATCTTAAATCGTATGCATAAGCACTTGTCAGAAATACAGCGAAATTAAATCCTCTGGAAAATCACCTTACCTTAAAAAAATATAATTTGAGAAGCCCAGATGGTGTCACCAAATCGTTTGGAACAATTTGAGAAATTTCTCGCCATAAGTAACGCTTGGTAAATGCCGATTAAGGGAACGAAAATCAAGGCAGCGAGAGCTAAATGAACGTAGAACGTACCGCCTCTTATGGTTAAAGAGAATCCGGATACCACCCATTAGCTTTCACTGGAAATGACACCCACCTAGATTAGTTACTTCCCCTCCTTTGTTTTGATGCTGCACCGTAAGCTCAACTCAGCCGAGTTGACAGGAGACAGAAGGAGTCTTAAAAAGGAAAGAAATTCCGCAACATTTATTCCGATCTTGACAAAGACTGTGATTCACCTGAGCAAATATTATTGTTCTCCCGATATAAATGAGGATTCTGAGTAGGTAGTTCAGAAAACAATCTCTGATAAATTAATGGCGAACCTTTCTCTTTCATCCAGCCACGTTACCAGCCACTATATGACTGCCCGAGAAATTTGGATGTTTGATCGAACGAAGAGCACAAATATTGGAAGAGAACTGGTGTCCATCAATTTCAGTAATGATACCAAGTCAGTTCGCGCAGCTGGCGGCCCACGGCATGACCGAAAATGGACCGGGCTTGGCGACACATACCTCGGACCAGGTCTGGCGGCGTGATAAATAGGGGGCAGACAAAAATGGTGTCACCTCTCAAATGTGCTCTGTGCAAAATATTCCATGTAGGGACTGTTTGATCGTGTCTTAGCGAACGTGCCGAAGAATGTACCCATGTTTCCTTTGTGCAGGATAGAGGTCTGATAAAAGCCTTCCACGGCGCTGGAGGAGATCAACCACCACATTAAGTTCACAGGTAAATTTATATCCCAACTACCAAGTACCAGTGACTATAGGGAAAGATTTGCAGCGCACACAGACATGCCTGGAACTATGACCTATAAAGCCCAGTGAAAAAAATTGAGGCAAAGTGCTGTTTTTCCTGGTATGTGATCAGACTTTATACGAAACCAAGTTCAGCAATGGGCCTGTCTTGGTTTAGATGCGTTAGCTTACAACGGACATCTGCAACGCTTGATTGACTGACAGGCGCCGAAAACCCTAGCCTACGGTTAAAGGTTTTCACAGTAAACGAGGCAAAACGTAGAGGGGGTAGCAGCAACAGGGGCCTCACCGTACCCACGAAGGATAAGTCATGCCCCAAATATTATGAAATGTGGCCATGCCTGCACAATTTCGGGCCACAGAGTTTGGATGTGAAGTGATTTGATTATTGAATAGGATGGGCATAAGCGCCCATGAAGGACCTGTACCTTTCTTTTCTGGGCCATGATGAGGCATAGAGGACCTGTGGACCACATACCTAATTTATCCTTATGCGTATTTCTGGTTACATTTAGAGAGTAGGCAAATTCTGCGAGTGCCCCAGGTTGATAATTCACAATTATTCGAAGAAACTGCCTCCATACAGAAAGCTACAGTTGTCGATCTTTTGGAGGAGAGTATGCTTTTGAATACGGGCGCTTTCAAATACCCTTCTGCTAGAAGCTGAACGATATCGCAGGATTTAGAAGCCATGAAGGCAAATCCATATTCCATAAGGACTGAGAGGCTTTCTGGTAATCACCGACGAGTTGCTTTTGGCAGGTGAGAAAGCTATAGATAAAATTCTCTCGGTATCACAAATCGCCCGTTTTCTGGGATGGGTTGTCCACCAATAGTTACCTTCGCAAGTATTCAAGAAGGCAAGCGGTGCTGAACCTGAAGAAACCGAAAACACCCCAGATAATGCGGGATTATGCAGATAAGTTTCTTGGCAGTCGCTGAACGACATATTGCAGCAAGCCCGAACTCTGAATAGGACAGAATCAGCATCCTGGTGCTCTTGGCGAGAGGAGTTTCGAGATGGCTACCGACGTCGAAGAAATAGTCAAGCGGAAAGCAAGCTGGAAAGAAATGAATGTGCTTAGAAGCTTATGAAGTGGTCTTAGGGTGGCCTCACAAAAATTCGTAAGTTTGCCAGATGAGGTCAAAGTTATTTGGAGGGAGGTTCACTAAATTTTGTCGATTAAGCGTAGCACAAACCGGTGCTTCAAAACTATCCAGCGGCAATTCAGCGTTTTAAAGGCCGTCATTTATGTTAGTTAATCCTATCGTCAAGACCGAAGCCCATATGATGGACGTTAGGAGAAAGTGGGCCTCTAGTTACTTGGAAGCAACAGGATAATTCCCTAACGGAGGATATGGCGTCGCTGAAACACAGCTGTCTTTGGCCGGAGTGACTGAACGGAGTTGTGTGAGTTTTGGGCCAGATTACAAGCAGGCTACCAGTAGCGTATTCTATCAAACCACTCGTCTTTATCTGATCTACTCGAGCTGTCTGCCCACCTGTGCCCCGCCGCAAAACAGACTCATCCTGGGCGGCCCATACGCTGCCCAGCTTGACGGTAGCCCCCAAACCGGCCAATTATGCATCTTAGGAATGCTTAATTATATTGTTCAGGAACACTGCGGTAACAGGGGCATAAAAATTCCGTTCAGAAACAAGAAGTTTTAGTCGACGGGCGTCTAGTATGTCATGACAAAGCAGAAAAGTGATAGGTCGCAGCGGTGTGTATATCGAGAGCCAGTAGATAAAACAGCCTAAGGAGGGCATTCAGAATAGCTAAGTAGCAGAGGGCCTTGGCGATCAACTTTCGTTTGGTACCGGGCTGATGGTCAACAGCGGAAAAAAACCCAGATTCATGAGGATGGCGGAAAAATAGAGGACCAGTTTATGAATAACTTCGGGGAAAAATTCACTGTTATTTAAAATCGCATGCACTGGATTGGTAAACGGAATTTGGGAAACCATAGACATCGCATTAGCTAGTTTCACAGTCATATGCTGAAGAAGAAACATGGAAATGATGAAATATATGGCGCTGGTTGGCCTAGTCAAATATATTTTTATGGAATGGATCAGGAGTAACGTTTATTGCAAAGCCCCGCAGTTGGCCCGGAGTTTCCGTTAAGGCAAAGAGTATAAAAGAAATAACTGAGAAAAAGTTTCGCGGGCGCGTCATATTAGCAGGTAACGACACAGAGGATGAAGCGATGCGGAGAAAAACTTTAACAGCCGAAAGGATGCGCGAAACATCGTCACTCGTGCAGTGGGACGTTGGCTTCTTGGGTTTTTGCGATTCCAGATCTGGCATCTGCGTCAATGCTAAGGTTGATATCTTTCATTAAACTAGCCCAACCGTTGAATTCAGTAAAGTAGAGGAATCCAAGACTTCAACATCCGCTGATGGCTGGCAAATAACTAATGTAACGATCTTGACATGAAGCCATTTCGACCCTTGTTTTTTGTCCCGTAAACGGTCGCAACTGTTTCGGGCAAAATTCGAAATCTAGTCAGCGCTTCACTGAAGAAATCAGCACGCCAGTTAGCTGCGTGCAGGTTCTCATTAAACTGATGGTGGTCTGTGTAGCCTTTGGTAGTTTTCACGTCTTAGAAATAATCGATGGATGTGGAATTGGTGGCTGCTCTACGGATGTGTCCAGATTTTCATAGTTTGTTAAAGGTAGAACAAAAGAGACAAACTAGAAGACACTGCGGCTTCAGCCAACCCTGACAATCCTAGGTTGTGTGTCATAGTTAGATCTCCCTTCTCCAAGCTACATTGCGCTTCGAGAAATCAGGCGCACATGTTAGCCAAAACTGAAATACACCGGGCTGCAAATGCGGCATTAATTTGGCCTGTTGTACACATGCGGATATAAACCACGGCGAATGAAGTGAATCGCGGAGATACCAGTGTCGCGCAATTATTTGGCGAAGTCTATTTCCCCTTATTCATATTATCCCTTGGCATCCAGACAACGTTGCAAATATTCATGAAGCCCAAAATATTTGTGCGAAGTTAACTGAATTATCTGCCGGAAACCCTGGATTGACGGTATTTACAGAAGAAAAATAGTGAAGAACTTTTATCGGGCTCCAACAACTAGCCCAGTACTCATGACGAAGAAGTACGGGGACGTCGAGGACAAAAAAGCTTTGCCTGCAAGGAATATAAAAACTGATGCGACAGTTACTGATATAACTAATGGGGTTTCATTAGGCTGAAGAGAGGTCAAAAGATGGTCAATTTTAACCGAAGGGTATAGACCTCGTTTAGTTATTCGATGTTAGCCTGAGTTCCGCAAGACTGCCCTTGCGAATCACACACTAGAATGATTCGTTGAAGACGGAGGGAAGTCGGTTCAGTTGACTGCAGACGTAACCAGAAAGTTCAATTGCGAATTTACTGGGATCCGACGGATCCCGCAAGCAAGTTCATCAACAAAGCAAAGAGAGCTTTAGGGACACTGTGCAGTGGAACGCTTATTCTGATGGAGTGAATGCGGAGCTGGCAAGTGAAACCATAACGCGAAATTTGCTGCGGACAAATTTGACGGGGATTGGTAAGAGCGGCGGCGACGTATAGAAACGGTAAATTGAATGGCCACATCAAATTCAAATAACGGCTAATAATAGGAGCTTTGAACTTGTAGGCTTCAGCTAAAAGTAGCAATGGAATAGCAGGTGGATGAAGTATTCTTTTGATAGCTGAGGAAAAACCAGGAGCAGCCAACGCAATTATCGTGGCATAGATATGTGCAACACATGAATTGAGAAAATCCCAAGAAAAACGAGCTGCGGGCATGAATTCGGTGCGTTGTCCTGTGGGTATCTTTTAATGGAAAGTTTCTCTGCTCCCATGAATCGCGCGATATTTTGACTGACTGTTTTAGACGGGCACGAACCACATGAATTTCTTCTATACGGTGACACTTGCTCGCGTTGTGAGTCTTTTTGTTCGCATATGTTGAGTGATTGTATAACGCTGTCCACAGACTTCGCGAATTAGTCTTTTACTGTTGGATTTTGGCCTTAGCTATGCATTGCCCAAATGTCCCTTGCATCCTGTTAAAATGTTGCCACAAGCACCCACCGTTCGTTGACGTGGAAATCAAGAAACTCTGTTCAGAAGGTACTGGGGAACTCAGTCAGAGGAAGGAGTGAAGTGACTGCAATGGGGAAAATGCTAGCCGCATTCCGATACCAACAGTTAATTTTGACGTGCTTCGGGTTCTAAAATGGGTGAAATAAACCCTGTAAAAGGGCAGAAACATTTTACTACCTGTGATGCGGGTAAGCAAACAGACAACTGTTAAGCGCCTCGATAAATGAAGTTGGAATAGCTATAGTGCTGGAAATGCAAACAGGAAGGCACTTGCGAAATTTGACCCCGGTTGGTTTGATCAGTCAACCCAGCAGGAAATGCTGCTGTTTGCATCTAACGTTAGCCCACTAAAATCGCTCATTTAACTGCACCTCGAAAAGCAGGGATAACGCACAGTACAAAGGAGCATGGAGATTGCATGTGGGAATCACAATATTGCTTGGACTATGCCTTGGACTATCAAACTTTGCAGCTGTGATTTTCGCAAGAGAAAATAGCAGCCCTTTTTTAGGAACCTCATACGATAATTTGACATCGTTGTCCACAGGCGGACAGCAAGGACAAAGCCATTGAATTACTGCAGATGAATGGTGTGCGTTACCGATCAGACAAATTCTAAGAGCCAATGGGGGTCGCACAGCCCGTTAGCGTTTGGTTTCTGAATTGTTTTTAACTTGCATCTATGAAAAGCGCGCAGAAAATTGTTTGCATGCAAGGCAACAGTCAGCTTCAGCCTGCCTTTGGGCGCTCAGTTAACCTAGGTTTATGCAAGAACAACGGACGCAGCCACCTCGGTTACACCCTGGAAATCAGTGGCGCCAATAACGTTCCGCATAATCACATGAGAGATCTGGGAGCCTTGACTCATTCCAACATCCAGCCATACACAAAATCAAAGTAAGGTTTCTTCCAGGCTTCTGCCTTGGACACAACCATGCATCAGCGCGTCGTCCCACTGATTTTCGACGAAAGGATTTTTGTCCTGATCACAGGTGCTGGGTCTTTGCACGCTTTACGCGCTTTCTCGTAAAGACCAAGTCTATTAGCTTTTGTTAACTGTCCGAGTAAGTGTGGACAAAAATAGCACCCAGCCCACATAGGTGGTAATGCCAGTTGCTGCAAACGATGGTTTACCAAATAGTCCTGTTAGATAAGGGTTGTTGTGAAAAATCCACTTTAGACGTCATCTACGAGGGCTGCTGTTTGGTATAGCTCCGAGCCACCTTCCGTTGGACGAAGGAACTATGGTTGGGTCATGAACTGTGAGATCCACCTGAAGGTTAATCCGGTTGGCGCTCCGGTAAGCGTGCGATTTTGCGGTGATTCCCAATGGTAGATGCACTACTAATAAGCGCAACAATTGTATTAGCCATGAATTGTGAGAGGAATCCACAATCAGATTGATCATTTTGAACTTCATGCCGTTTCTAAGTGACCAACTTTAGAACTTTCGAATTTGCTCCATATATTTTTTGGCAGAACCATTTTGGAAAGTCAAATTAATCACAAGGGACTAGGCTTTGTACCGTAAGCTTGCCACTGGTTTGCACAAACGCCATATGACGAGGAAAATTGCTGGTAGAACAGAACCCACTCAAACCCTCACTCATATTCGAGATTGCCGTTACACCGGCAAACGCCCGGCTGCGAAAAATCCTCCGCAAAGTTTCCCCTGAGCAGGCTGCATTACAGCGTTTCTCGCTGTAAGTTTTCCCATTGTTTCTTTTTCATCGACTAAGGTGTAATTTTGCCCAAATATTCGGGGTTTCATCTGTTTTTCAAGTCAGAATATGTTGCCCTTTGCTTCTGAATATCTCATTTTGACTTCGTCTGCATTTTACCAATACTAGCCTGACCTTAATTAAAGCGATTTTATAGTACCCAATAAAAATTCCGCCATTTTGCCTTTTTTTTAAAGTTAACTCTATATCAAAATGTTTGACACTGCTCTGCGATCCGCTTGCAGAGTAGCCTTTTTTGCAGAAATTGCTTACCAGAGTCTCTACCCAAGCATATCCCAGGGGAGCCAGATTAACGCAGCGGTCCTGCTTTCATATCCCGACTCCCAATAAAGTGCACCGTTGCAAGTATTGACATATTCGATTTGTCTGGTACCACGGCAATGGGCATCTGAAAGAGAAAAAGTGACTCGGAAATGAAAGTCCACTGGATTGAAAGTTCGTCTTCGACATCGCTCCCTTTATACAGCTTCATTTGCTCATTCCGTGATAATACCGTTGTCAATCTTGCTGCAACAGAGAATATTTTGATTCCGCAGCTAAAGGTTTTGTGACTGCCGGCAACACTGCTCCGCTTCACTTCCCAGACCGCACACCATTGACGTTCGTCTAGGTTAACATACTGAAGGCATGAGTTGTCGTTGCCGACCTTGCCTCCGTAATAGACGCCGGAAAAGGGCCGAGTTCTCGCCAGCTTTCGCGGGTGACTATCAGTCAACGACGTCGACACAACCAACGCAAAATACATCGCCTATAAAAATATCACGAAGTAATTTGAGGGGACGCTCAAATGTACAATTTCGGCTGCCTTGGACGCCCCCAGCTGGAAGTGGTGAGCTGCTAGTACATAGCAATCTCAGAAGGCTTAAGCAGGGGTCCATCTTCGTGATGATAATGAAAATGAAAATGTACATTTCTCAATTTGCGAGATGCATGCTGAAGGCAAGATCAATTTTTTACATAGATGATGCACAGGAAATACGAACAATATAAACCAAAGTGACAGGGGGTGTGAGCGACCTCCAGTAATTTGGAAGGCTTCTTTGTTTTTCTATATTTCTCGACATACGAGAGTCATGCGCAAGATAAGATCAAAATTGGGCCAAGAAGGCACAATGAAAACACGGAAAACGGAAACCAAACATACAATGCAATATGGTTTTGCTCACAAGATCATAGCAGGCAATGTGGTTTCCCGAGCAGACGGCTTTAACTCAAAGCTAGATAATGGTTCGCAAAGATTTTTCTGTGGCTGATTTCCAGTCCTGCGCTGTGCGTGATACTATGTTTGAATGCAGAAAAGGTGAGTATCGCAGGCGCAAAATATGGCTGGAGGGCAACGGCTGTCGCAGCCTGTAGGTCGGGGTACTCGATAATCAAGAGAGTTATATGATAGAGATGAGGATCAGTATGGACGCGATAACAGAATGGAGATGAGCGAAAACTAGAATGGATATCAAAAAAGGCAGCATAAAACTCGGAAGTTCTGGAGGCATAGACCGTTAAGCAAGGAAAGCGGTGACAATGGATGGGAATTGTGCGATCGTAATACTAATACATAAGGTTTGTTTCCAGCAATTTTGAGTTCAAAAATTTCGGCCTGGTCTAGAGATAAAGATGGCGTCGGAAAAGAAGAACGAGAACCGGAGTCAAATGAATCAATGTCTGGTGGACTCCTGTGAAGATCTGTTACCAGGAGCATCGGTCTATTGCCGAATTCCGCAGATAAGAATAGAGGTTGAAGAAAAACGATGGTCTTCAGCTGTTTTCGGATGTCAGTGTGCATTGTGAACGTCAGTTTATATCAGATGCC
>LUCM01011165.1:14062-47839 GCA_008360955.1 Fasciolopsis buskii | reverse complement strand
TTTTTATATAACAGCTCACTTATCAATATTCCTGCGCTTTTGGGATGAGGCGAGTACTTCGTGTTTTCCTGATAGAGGAGATCAGAGCCGTAGAACTTGGTGTGCGAGTGATCTGAGAACGAGCGACGACAAAATACGCAAGACACATTCCGCTTTTCCCCGAGCGCCTGCAATGCATCTCAACGCACGTGTACTTATTTACATCCGTTTGATGCGAGTCCTCCCACCCCACTTTCGGTCAGCCGTTTGGCCATAAATAAACGAAGTATTTTACGTTTTTGCTTATCCGGGAAAGCAGAATCACCGCACGCCAATGCAGTTCCTCCAGGACCAGGGACCTCCACTTAGATATTCATGAAACTCTACAAGAAACCATTCTGTCCCTGAATACTGAGCTTTCACTGAGGCAGACTCCCTCTTCCGGCTTACCGGTAATAGAAACAAATGCACCTGGCTCTGATGCTTTTACTCCAACAGCCGCGACAATAACCAGGTAGCCGTCGGTAACTGCCCCTCACTCCAAGGAATGCTTTGCCACTGACTCTGCCGTGAGATGAGATGAATAGCTTCGTGCTATAAAGTGCAATGCTTAATGCACTTTGCCAAAACAATCAGTGATTGCGGTGGAACCAACAGTTTGACAGTGTCGCCACGCACTTGATAAATATAAACACCGGGGCTAGCTCATTTTTTCACAAGAGAACCTACCTGACGGCATACAAGTTGCCGTTAGCACTGTGGATGTTGTTGGTCCCCAGTATGAACATTTTCATTCGTAAAGGGCCAAACGTTGCAAGGAGACTAATTGCAAGCTATCTTAAATGCCTGGATGTCAGTGTCTATACACGTGTCAAACATGAACCGCCGATATACAGATGGATCGACCAATCAACGAAAACCGGCAGATGATTGGCAGTGTTTGGTGTCAGCAGGTGCAGTCAATGAAGCCCGACGACTTTGGAATGGGGTCAATCAGGCTCTTTCCTTTCTGGGATTTCGTCTACCCTTGCTGGAAGTTTCAGGCTGATGGAATTTGTACCTTTAGCCACATATAGGATGAGGCTTCTTGGACGGGACAAAGTCTGACCTTAGTACATATTACGGGTGTTTGGCAAGTCGTGTAATGTAGCAGTCGAGATTAGTATGCAAAGCAAACGATAATGCTTTGTGGTCTTCCGAACGAAGAAACTGACGATAGAAGGCTCTCAGGCGAAAATGACTAACATAATTTGTACTGCCACGAGTGTATTAGGAAACACCTCCGCGGGGTCGGCTATCACGGATAAACTCACAGTTGTTGCCATTGTTCCGAATTAGTCTTCCGAAGAACGCCAATTCTGCTCTATCCCGTTCAAATTAACCGATGCTGACTAACAATCTTCGGTCAAATAAGTTTAAGATCAGTAGCATCGAATAGTGCCTTTTCCTTGGTTTCCGCTGAAAAGGTTAAAAATGAGTCATTGCCGACCGAAGCAAAATGGACTTCAGTTGTGGAGTCATTTGCAAACCTGACGAACATCTCAGCACCACTAAAACTCGTGAAACATAAGCGGGAATTCAAGAAAACAAAGATATGTCATAAGGGAAGTATTATTCTAGTGTTTATCTAAGGGGGGGTTGTAGGGGTCTGTTGGTGAGGTGATGAAAAACCGATCTCAGATGTAGGTTCGTGATAAAGTGGCGCACTAGATAACTGCAAACTTGGGTACCTCCCCAAGTGATAGTCCATCGCTGCATGGTCACTAGCTGACCAGCAGGTGATTGGTTAAAAGATTACTAGGTCAGTCAACACTTCGATTAAGAGGCAAAATTTTGGAATTTGTCCTTGAAGTGTGCCGACGTTTGTTTAACTTCAGAGCCTTGAGCACTGAACAGTTAACGATCAAGAAGTGCAACGTACAAATGTCCTTTGGGTTTATCTATTCTGTCCCGCAATTCCACCGAAAATCCCTTATTATTATCCAACGGATTTGGTGAGCATCTTCTATGGCCTCAGTGTTTGTGCCTCTCCCGTATAACGAGGAAGTAATATGCTATAGCCCAAAAAAGAATAGCGGGTTAATTATAGCGCCGCAAAAATTCGTTCCTAGTACTTTCCCAGAAACATCAGAAAGTAAGATGGTCTACAAACATCGTGATTCTGGATTTCAGGTTGACCGCTGCAGGTCTGCTGCCGTTGGGGTTGTTGATGTCGCAGGCCCGGCTGGCGACCGATGCAATTGTTCATGACCTAAAAAACCTCCAGGAAACAGAAATTTGGTCTGCTGAACTAGCAAGAAACCCAGGGTTTGTACGATGGTTGCATGCCCAAGTCACGCTGCGAAAATGGAACTGGTTCAGTGGGTGTGCGGGTGTAGCCATCCCAATATATTAAATCACTGCTGGCCACAATTTTGCGTCCAGTACGTACGGAATACGTTACCAGCTGAGGAAGACCAACTTCTGAGGTTTTCTGGCCGCGGATGATTCTGAGACAGGGCAAATTCAGGTTGCCACAGGAGCCTGCAGTGATCGAAAATTAAGTAAACCACTACCTGTTGTGGAAACGCGTACGTGGCCCTAGAATAATGAGCCTTTTGTGCTCATGTAGTGAGTTGGCTGACCTACTCTCTAAACAAGCAAAATCCTTGACAGCTACCAAGGCTACATTGCCTAAGTAAGAATCCTAGGTCAGAACCGTCTCGAAGGTATGAATGTGAGCTCATATTGATCCCAACAATGGATCACGGTCTACTCCGAAGTCGTAAGTAACAGGGATTACAAAGAGCAAGGAAGCGATAAACTATGGCTAGGTTTCACTCCTCCGATAAATTATCTCGCCAAAAGGTTGTTCCAGGACCCGCCTCATGTAGCAACGCAGCATATATATGGCCCATATTTTTTCCAAAACTCTCTTTGTTCTTTCCAGTAAATCTACTGTGAAGATGGACATTCTGTGTCCGAGAAATGCAGAAATAATTCACCGTGTGATATCATCGCTCAACTCACCATAAAGAAACCATGGAAGCACTGTACAGCTATTTCATCCTTGTTAGGAATCATCAGCAGTGCATATCCACCGCGCCCGAACTGGAACGCGAACCCGGGACGAACGATTCTGAGTCGAACGCCCTAGCCATTACGCTACCGGGCAGGCTCTGAACGGTTTGTTGAACTTCACCACATGATGTTGCACCCATCCGTCACTGATTTGCACGTTACTGTCCGTTAGCTCACAGCGATCGATGCAGAAATCTTCCCTGAAAACCGCAGGAGCCTTCGTTAACAGGACCACCTTGACTGTACTGCAGGCACCACTTACCAGCTCAAACAGAATGCGAAACGCTTTCCACCTATCCGCGCCAGCCAAAAACGGAAGTCAATGTATGCAGGATGAGTGCACACCAGGATGACGGCCAATGCGACTGGATGGATGACGATAAAGAGCGGTAAAAGTCGTCATTCGCACCAACGATTAGCTGACGAATTTAGCTAGGCCCGAAGGTTTTCGTTCGGCCTAAAACTATTGACACATCCGGATTGTTAAAAATGCCTTGCCTCTTTTACTGGGCTTCGTCTTTGTCTAAAACCGGAAATTCCTTGCCGAATCCGCTCATAACCAGAGCCAATTTGGCCGCCATTTAATTTCCACGGATAGACGTAATAATAACGATGATAATAATAATAATAATGTATATATCGCAATTTGCGAGAGGCATGGGCAAAGCAAGATTGAGTTTTTACAGAGATGATGCACAGGAAATACGAATAATACAGATCGAAGCGAGAGGGGGTGAGAGTAACCTTAAGTAATTTGAAAGGTTTTGTTTATGCATATTTCTTAACGTACGAGAGAAGTTTGAAAGGCAAGATCAAAATTGTGCAAAGAAAGCAAAGTGCAGACAGGGAAAACAGAAATCAAACATACAATGCAATGTTTTCGCTCACAAGATCATAACAGGCAATGTGATTTGCCGAGCACGAGGTTTCGAGTTTGAAATCAGAGCTAGATAGTGGTTCGCAGAGATTTTTCTGTGACTGATTCCCAGTCCTACACTGCGAGTAATACAATGTTTGAATGCAGCAAAGGGGCGTATCGCGGGCGCAAAATATGGCTGAAGGGCAACGGCTGTCGCCGCCTGTTGGCCGGGATCCTCGAAAATCAAGAGAGATTATATGGTGGAGATGGATATAAATATGGCTGTGATAACGGAATGGAGATGAGTCAAAATCAGACTGGATATCAAAAAAAGGCAGCATGAAACTCGAAGAACCCGAAAGCACGGTCCGTTGAGCAAAGAAAGCGGCAACACTGGATGGGAATAGTGCGATCGTAAAGCTAAAACACTAGGCTGGTTTTAAGCAATTTTGGGTTTATGAATTTAGGCTTCGTCCAGAGATAATGGTGGCGTTGGAAAAGAAGAAGGAGAACCGGAATCAAATAAGGCAACGTCTGGAGGACTCGTGTAGTAAACTGTTACCAAAAGCGTCGGTCTATTGCCAAGTTCTGCAGACCGGAATAGAGGTTGATTAAAAATGACGGTCCTCAGCTCTTTTTGGATGTTAAGATATATTGTGAACTTCTGTTTATATAAGTTGCCAATAAAAATTCTCTCCATTCATGAGTCCTCTTTGTATGGTTTTGGCCGAAGGATTTTGGGAAGAAGCAAGAGGAAGCCAGTACAAAATGGTGCACGTGAACGTAGGAGCTACAGTGCTTTTTACCCCAACAGTGCTAGTGGGTGGGGCTGACCGAACGCTGGCAGCCGAACCTGAAAAACACCCTTTGAGTGTCAACGCAGGAGTTGTAATCCGCCAACCTATTTGCACCCGCACACCGCTGCAGCCGAGCTTCCCGCCCGATGTCCGCCGGCCAAATTGGTGGATATGACCTCGCCCCGCACTATTGTGATAACGCCGGAGTACTCTTGGTGTAGACGAAGGAATTCAAATGTGGTAGGGTAAGGGAGACATCGTCTTTCTCGGATCGGATAATCGCCAGAGCACGGGTAAGTGCTTCCATCCAAACAGAACTACAATGACTGGAAGAGCGAAAAATGACGGACGGCAGTCTAGCCTAGCTGCCAGCTGCAGATTACTCTTTCCTGTTTTTGTCGTGCCCTGCAATTAATAACAATATTGTACACTCCTCGATTTGCGAGGAATACGCACAGGATAAGAGCAACTTTGTAAAGGAATGAATCATAGGAAACGCGAATAAGTCGAAAGGAATAAGGAGATGAGGACATTCTTTCATTATTCGGGAAGTAAACTGAGAAGTAGAACCAGATGCTGCAAAGCAATGCCAAAGCACAACTATGCCAGTCACAAATGAAAACTGGAAAACTCATTTCACAAGTTTATCCAGAGTTTACTGCGGTTGCTTGCAAGCAGCGGACTACGAGTCATTTTGTGTTTAAGTGTGCCACGCGTGCGTATTGCTGACACTAAACATAACCGGAGCTCAATGTAGGATGTCGACAAATGGCCGGAGTCCTCAGACAAGAAGAACGTTGCGTAATGGAGGAAAATGTTAAGCTGAGCAGGTGAGAAGCAGTGGGAATGTGATAACTAGATAGCAGTGAAAACCATGCGGAACGCTTTGCAACGTTTATAAGATGGTTTCATTTGAAAACAATAAAAGGCTGCTAAGACACGAAGAAGTTGGAGGCATATTGTAAAGATTATTGCAAACTATTTGGAGGTTTTTTTAAAGATTTGCACAGAGCACATGGAACCTTCAAGACCGCTTGTTGCATTCATATGCGGCTGTCGGTGAGCTGGACTAAAAGGTGCGTTGGAGAAAATAAATAATGCGTGAAAACCTTTCCTAAATACACCAGCAAAGAGTGTTCTCTAAACTGTCACCTCGTCGTCGCGGCTTTTGGTCTTACCCAACAATACGAGTGGGTAACTTGAAGGAGTGTGTGAACGGTTCCGGTGGTAGTAGTAAACCTGGTTTGCCCAGTCGTAAAGATCCATCTGTGCAGGGTTATCCAAAGTAAACAGCAAGGTAGTATGGGTTGAACTGAACAGCACCCAAGCGTCAGATCTGGCTAGCAGCATCCTGGCAGAAGTAAGAAGCCAGCAGATTTGGAGTTACCTTTACGAGTACAGAACCGATAACAGCGCATCTAACCCAGATGTGGGGTCTGAAACAAGAGAGAGAAGTAGTCTGCTTGGGGTCTAGCCCTGAAGTTATGGTGACTGTTGAACCGGGGACGGCAGACCTGCAACTTAGTGCTTCTACTGCGTAAAACTTGGTAGCCAGACCTGAGCTATAGTGGCCTTTTGGGGTCTTTATGGGTTTGGGGTTACCAACAACGGCCTATTCAACGCTGTCAACACAGTGAAGAGGATAAGGAGACGTGGGAATTGGGTACATAGGGTTTGTTGGTGGGCTTGCTAATGGAAGCTAAAAGAGCAGGAGTGTTGTAGCCTTAAATTCGCAACCGTGTGATAGAGAAATAGGCATGTTATTTGTAAAAAGGGAGTCCGTAGGGGCATAGCACCGATGTTATTAGTTAGCTTAGTTCAGCAGAGAACTCAAGCCACTTGAAATACTAGTTCTCAAGAGAATAAAGGTCTCTATTGACAACTGCAAGCGGAGAATCAAATGAATCAGCTTCAAAAGAGTAGACCATTCTGATACCATCGGCAATCAGGATTGGTGCGCCAAAACGATCAATTTTAAGAATATTATTAATATGTACGAAGCATAGAAGAGGACCAAGGACGCTAGCACGAACAACTCCACCGGTAATGACACAGCGCTGAGAAGAACAACCGTTAATATTGACTGCCTGAACACGATCAGAAAGGTAGGAGAGCAAAGATAAGAATGGATTCTTTATTCCATACGTCCTAATTTTTACTGAGTCAGGAATGACAAATGCAGTTAAATGCCTTTGACATGTCTAAGAAGATTATGGGCACCAATCGGTGGGAATAGGCACTGTAAATATCTAGTTTCAACAGTTTAATCTGATAGAAGAGGCATGGTTGGCCCTTCAGGAAGCCGTTTTGTGAAGGATAGATAAGGCTGTGAGTGGTAAGGAAGTTTACCAGTTGTTCTTTATCAACGTTTTCATAAATCTGGATAAAATTGGATTGTAATAATAAGGTGAACGTTCTCAGGTTCACGCAAAGAACCCATTTTATGGTGTGGAACAACAGTGGAGGTCTGCCGTTGTGACGGAAAAGTAGCGCAAGACATGGGAAGCAAGAAAGTATATGGAAGTAGCAGAGGAAGATCTGGACCGGCTGTGAGAAATAAGACTGGTGGGATGCCACTAGGCCTAGGCCTGTTGGATGGCTTGGCGCCTTTCATCACTGTCGCCGTGCCAGCAACGTCCAGTGAAATGGGGATAGTCCAACGGAAGACAGCATGAGGTGGACTTCAGAATGTGGCAGATTGTCATTATTATTGAGAGTATAAGAACAATATGTATTGAATGCTTTTGCAATATCCACAGGGGACTCCAGGCGTAAGATTTTGGACATGATGAAGTACGGAATAGCCAAAGAGTTGAGCTGCAAACGAGCTTTGAAAATGTGGGAAGTCTTGCGAACTGGGTTAGGCGACTCAAGAGATGACATTTCCTGCCTTGTGAACCTCAGGTCAGATTTATTAAGAAATTCTTGTTGCAAGCCGTTAGCTTACATCAAGACCGGGAAATCTCCCGCTTCATTGAAGATTTCCGGAACATTTACAGGTTACTTCTGGGGCTTAAAATCCTTACCAGGCTTATCAGGTTTATGTTGGGCGAACGGAAAGGATAGATTAATGGTAAAAAGAAATTTTGCGTAAAGGTCGTCTGCCGCACTCTTCAAGTCAGGCGATAAAAAGAAGCAGAACCGAACAAAGGTTCGAAGAGCGTCAGGGATTCCGTCCCAACGAGTCGACATATAGGACGAGACAGTATGGTCAACAAAGATGAGTGAAGAAAGTTTTTTGAGGACAGCAAAGCTATATGCGCCCTTCTTATGGTCAATCCCAGGAAAGGGTTTAGTACTGAAACCATAAAATTAATAGTGCTATGCCTAAAAATTGGTCTAAGATATTATGAAAACTTGTGGACGTAGTCGCTTGCTGAGTCCATCATTCAGCTTGCTTTTCAGGACTAAAGTCCATTGGGGTTGGTGAGGCCGATAAAGGGAAGCAGCAAGTTATAGGGTCTTTAAAGTCACCAGCACTTATCTTGCTGCAGGAGCGGAGATCAGAAAGATAAAAGAAGGCTTGGGTAAAATGAGAGATATCGGAAGTATTCGCGTTTGGTGGTTGGTATATGCATTTTATGTGGTTCGAGGATTCCGATAAATACATATGAGGCCAGATGGTGTCCGGGATAGAATCAATCAGTTGATGATGTAGGATGGAAGCTTCCTGTGGCTGCTTTACATAGGCTAGGCAACCGCCACCGCGACGATTTGACCTATTGGTTTGGTAGGACTGTGGGTATTGCAAAAGGTGAAGCGGAGCTATGGTCGGTAAACCAAGTCTCTGTTATCAGAATAATATCGTAAGAGTTTTGGCTGCTAGCAGTCTTGGCTCTCTTTCTTATGAGTTGGTGAGAAATACATAAAATTCACCGGAACATTTAAGCCCATATGATACCCAAGAGGTGGTTTCCGTAGGAGTCACATAATCGAAGCATATATTAGGAGCTCGAGTAGTGCGTAGTTGTGGTAAGGAAGTGAATCTAGTTGAGCTAAGTCACAGGTTGCGTGTCAGATCCAGGCCGCGTCCGGCAACAGTCCGGAAAAAATCCGGTTAAAGTTCAAAGAAATCCGGTAAATCCGGAAAATGTATACAAAGAAAACCCGAAAACGCTACCGGCGCCCGTCCGGTTCAGGCTGGGCAAATGGTGGGAAAACGAAATTTGGCGCAACCGTTTGCTTGCCTTTTCTCCCGCCGGTAAACAATTTCTATCGGTCTTACTGGTTAGACAGTCAAAATGGCATTGTTTAGGCAAAACGACTGAAAATTCTTACGTAAGTACCGCGCATCCCGGCAAAGGTTTTCTGCAGCAAAACCGAAATCTAGGTATATTCCTGCGCAGCAGCTTACAGCGATTCAATCGGAGTTGAACTGCACCAGAAAAATAGAGAACACAATGTGAAAGAGTATTACTACATAGAGAAAAGTTACATTTGGTTCCGAGTGCACCACACGTATTCAGATGGTTTTTCTGCGAGGCCTGAAAAGGAAAGCAAGAATAGACCGTCAGTTGAAACAGCTGGTATTTGTAATGTGTTTATGGGTTACCTCATTCAAAGTACTGGCTCATTCTAGGGAAAAATAGTCCGTTCCTTGCCTTAGCCTTGATCTGGTTGTGTAAGCAATGAACCTGATGAAGAATCCAACGGGCTACTGCAAAGGCAGTCATATATAATGAACAGTCACGTTCAAATTGGAGGAGGAGACAAAATTATCACGTGGCAATAAACGTACCTGCGCACTTTCACACCGGAATCTCTGTCTCGCTCATCCGTGAACCAATGTTTGACGACCCTTCAAATATCAAGGACCGACTCTTCCTGGAATTCTGTCTCCGATTTCATGAAGTCCGTTAGACAGTAAGTGAAGGTTATGGAATCAATGTACCAATAATGGCTCATACACATCGATGGCTAGAAACAACCTTTTTTCCACCGGCTTCGAGCTGTTTACACTACAAAGCAAGGACCTCACTAATAGTTCAAGTCAGTATTCTGCGCACTGCAGTGCCTGCATCCCTGGCCCCAGAACTTTTCATTGCATGGACCTGGAATCTAAATAAAAGCCGCTGACGACTTACCGTTGCATTGAATTTGTTCATTGCATTTATATCGTGTTCCAGCTTTGCCAGCCCATTGCTGTTTAATACACTGGTTGGCTGGAAAATTCGCTGATTTAATCGTCCATACGGTTTACATGCAAACGGCAAATGGTGGCGGCTTCGCTGATTCTGATGTCATTCAGAGCGGCTAAAATTCTATTCAAGTCGTCTGCAAAGCCAACAGTTAAACCAGTTCAGTTATCGTTCAGCACGATCATCCCAACGAGTCTTATCTCTTCCAGAGTAGTCTTTTGAGCAACATTAGCTGCTCAACTACGAGCCCGATGAAAATTGAGTTTCGATGAAGGGGAAACCAGCGTGGAAGTTGAAATGGCCCCAAATGTTGATTGTGAACAGCTGTATCATGATGCAAGCGTCTGGGGTGGATTAAATAAACGCTGAGAGGAAGATTCATACGAATACCCGGACGTGAAAACGTCGGGCGCAAAAATTGCCTGGGGTATTTTGAAGACAGTCCGCGGGACTCCTCCCAGTGCCTCTGCAAGGAAGGCCGCTTCTCCGAACTGTCTCCCGATGATCAATAGACGAGGCTCTCAAAGCATATTCGTGGAACTGATAACATCCCTCTTTCGAGTTTGATACCTTCTCGAAAAAGTGGTCAAATACCCTTGTCCATCTAAAGTGGTTCTTCATCCGGATTGCGATAGGGACTGCCTCTAGAAGTTCATGGCTTCCAACAGATCGTCTACAAAGAAAATTAACAACGTTGTTTTTCCTGCGGTTTTGTACTTCCCTGAATTAATACGACGGTAAAGGATCCGGTCCGCTGTTTCCGTTCAACAACATTTTTTGATAAGCAGCGAATGTTTTGGACTTCGGCCACCTAGCATAATGATTCTCCGTCAGCCAGCAACATTTTCGTCCTCAATAAACACAACGATGAGGTACATCCGAAATTTTATCCGCTCAATAATCAGACATTCAAGGTCAACAAACCTAGCCACCGTTCATCAGCAAAGGTGTGATCAATTTATGGACATATGTGTTATGGGGATAACGGCATTTGTACTAAGTACAGAGGAGAAAAACATTCCAGCTCAATGTACGTTCACCCGGCAAGTGTCAGCTTGCAAAACGAATTAAAGAAATTTATAAAAGTGGCTGCAGCGGAAAGGTTACACAAAGAAATCCGACGGCTCCGTGAAGTGCTCCACATGTACCGAGTCCTATCCGAAGCCTACCATAGACGCTGGCCTTCCTTCGGCAAAGGTCACGCTGTTGCAGAAATTATCTGTTATAGCCATGTTTCTGATAATAAACGGACGTCCGCAGCCACTGAGGCGTTTTTGTGAATCACCTACATTAACAGAAACGGCATTGGTAGATGCATCAAGCAGCGTAAAAGATTCGCAAATGTGGCGATGGAGCTGCTGCGTGGGACTTATAGATCCCTGGACGCCGAAATTTTAAATTCGCATCGCGAACTCATACTAAAAGCAATAAAAGCTCTCCATAGTGCCGCGAAGTAAAGCATCCTCTGGTAAACAGATTAAAATCTTACAGAATGAACCACATTAGAACAGCCGTAAGGCAGAAACTACTGCTGCACTGACCAGCGGGGAGGAGGTGCCACAAATGTATTGCATGTTTTGTCTATATAAGGTTTACACAAAATTTAAGTCAACACAGACAACAAAACACAAATTATCATGAAGTAATCCCTCCAGGCATACAGGTCCAATATACAATAAAAACATGCGAAATTCCGTGGTTTTCTAACGGTTTACGTCTTCAAAATGTTGAAGCAACCATTGAAAATAACAGGGTGTGCTATCGCTGCAAGCAAGAATGCGCTCACCAAAGGTTTCCAAAATTGACCGACGTAAACGATACCGATTCTTTACAGGGCCATGTAACCAAGGTGCAAGCAAGTTGTTCACAACACCCAATCACACGAGACGCATATAGTCCTGCGGAAAAGTGGTTATCATATCTGTGGTAAGAAAACAAAGGGACTGTGGCCAATATGATGGCTAGGTCGCCTCTGGGAGCGAAATAAATTGTCATCGCGTGTTTTGCGTTTAACACAGGGGAAGGTAACAAGCTTGTCGCAGTAAAGTCCACGTTGAATGCAACGATCACAGCCGAAGTAACCCGTCTGTCCCTTCACTTAAAGAAGGGAAGCCCGTGCGGGCGCACCATAGATTACAGAAGAAAGAGTGAACCTCACAGATTTGGTGCAGCTGGTACATAGCCCCCCAGTACTATGCCCAGTTCAGATATACATTCCTTGAGAAATTGTGAAACTGAGGACGGTTTGTCTTTGCTGCAGTAGAATCCGACGGTGGACACCGGTGTACAGGATAGTTCTATGACCCATCCAAGTATGGGTCACACCTGCATATTTGACGAACGGAAAACTGTCGCAACGTCACAAATGAGTTGCACTCTCCCGGCTTCCGGCAGTGGATCCGTCCTAGAAAGCTGCCTCTGAACGGTACTTTCCAGACCAATATATATGCACTGTCCATTCGACAGTTCCACAACTGTGCCTGTTCCAGACGTTCTAGGCAACGTCCTAGGGGCCAGAGAAACATCCAGAACGAGGGACTACATGGCTTTCAAGATTCCCCTTTGCTGCACTGTCGTAGGTTTGAAGCGTACAAAAGCCATCCGAAAGAACTACAACAGAGAAATATGGTTTCCTGACTGCTATTGGATACACGATAATCCGTAATTTTGTCTGTATCAGAGCACTCGATTGAATGCAACAAAGTTACATACCCTAAAACGGCATATCATTCGTTACTAAGCGTGTCGCGCTATGTACTGCTGGCGCTATAAGCGTCTGAGAACAAAATTTATACTTACTGAAACTGCCTTATGCTGATATTGGTGTTTCAGGAATGACGGAATATTCGGGGGCACGTGGTGGTAAATCTGCGACAAACACGTCAGCGAACATTGCACCGACTGCCACTCCTAAATTAAAATCTAGAGCGAAATCTAATATAATTAAGTGGCTGGTATACCATCGAACATCTAACGCGGTGCCCCACAGCGTAGCCTCCCCACAAACAGCTCAATGTAAGGCACTGAGCTCTTTCTTTCATGCACGATATCTCTGCCGTTTCGTGATGTCATGCAGGAATGAAAAGTACGTCTACGTACCTATAAATAATAACGGCTCTGTCATACATGGCAAGATGCTTTGTAAGCGACAAAATGGAAAACGTGATAAAATCAATGAAGAAATTCATTGTGAAAGAGCGGTTGGTACAAACAAGAAGCTATCATATCCAATAGTTCCATGGTAGTTTTATACGACAAATAACAACCCACCATGGAGTTATTTGCTAGATAAAATAGAACGGGTCACTGCAGTGTAATAGTTGTGACCTCTAAATATTATCTTAGGAAGACGTTACCTTGCTGGAATATGTAAAAGTTAAGGGCCTGCTTTTTGCGACAGCACTCGTAAGTAGAGTAAGAACAAAAACACCAAAACCCTCTTTGAAATCCTTTCACACAAAACCTTACAAACGATAACTGACCAACTATGAAGAACGCAAGAATGAATACTGGATGTTACAAACTGCGAAACAACTTACTGATAACAGGAATGGGTGACAAAGATGGCGGCGCACGGAAAATCCCACCCATTTAAACAAAAGGACTCCAGGCTGGATTTAGTAAACTGCGGCACACATACAGTTCAATTATGAATACGTTATCAGAAACTAATTTTAGGAGGCCAAATGTCATTTTCAGGCATTTCAAATGTTTATTTATGTGCTCATCTCTTGCCCAGTCGTTACCGGGCGCACACGATGGGCGCCTTGCTAATTGGAATATACTGGCCGGCGAGGGACTGTAAATGTTAAGGGCTTTGTGGACTGAAATATAAGGTATCAGTGGGGGTAGGACAGTGTTACGTGGTCGACTGTAGACATTTTCAAGGTGGCACTGGCAATCTAGCGGGCGGTTGGGGAAGGAGCGTTGGAATATACAAAAGATAAAACTGGTTATCAGGCACTTGAACGCACTTTCGAGTAGCCGTTACTTTTGGAAGTCGCAGAAATGAGGTGAGCGGTATCTGGTGGGTGGAACAATTGAAGTGAGTGCTGAGCAGCAGTGGGTTGAGAAAGGAGCCTCATGATAGGTTGTGGGTCAAAGACCAAAATACTTTTGTCCGGATTTTTCCAGGTAACCTGGGGGAGACAGAGCTTAGTTATGCAAATTTATGAGGAAAAAGGTAATTGGGGTGAAGATTTAGGGCTACGGCAGCAAGAAAAAGAGCATTGGAGTGGTGGAGTGGTGCAGCTAAATGGGGTTACCTGATAAGTGGGTTAAAGTAGGTGGGATAAGCGGTAGGCTCTAAATATTTCGGGGCGTGCGTGTCGTATTGAAAGTTAGCAACTGTGTTCCCGAAGGGATCTGAGGCATACGCACTGTGGGCCAATCACTCCGTGATTGTAAGCGACCGTCAGTTGGTTGCAGCCCGTTTGTAGGCTCTTAAAATTGGCAGAGCTCATGCCGGGACAGCTTATTCTAGTTAAGTGTACCACGGGAGCCATGCAGTCGAGGTTTAAAGGCAGGTTGGCCTGCTGGATCGGCATGGTGACTAATGTTCAAATGGGTTGTGTGGTTAATTGGATAGGAAAATGGTATGTGATTACTGCGAAATTAAACGGATTTATTTTGGGTGCCGTTCTGTTGTTTGACATAAGAACGACGACGTGCTTGGAGGCGTGTATAGGATAGGGTATAATCTAGGCGGCTGACGTTATTTGCACGACCGGGCATCGGTGAGATGGTCATCATTTGCAGAGGTTATACTGTCAGTGTTGCTAGCTTGGGGTACCTCAGTTGGTAATTTAAGATGAGTACGTTTTTGGGGTGGCTGGACAGGGAAAGAGGAGTGAGTTTCATCCAGATCTGTCGGAATCGGTTGCGGCCAACGAAGATGAAATACTGGGTTTACCGCTTTCGCAACAGGTGTACGCGGAGATGGGGTATCACTGAAATCATTGGATGTATTTCCAGACGGAGTAGTAACAGATATGTAGAGTAAACAGTTTGGACAGAAGTTTCAGCGACGTCAGTACGAAAGTCGCTGATTGTATGGATTGTTTAAAGTTATAATTTTTCAGGAGTAGAGTAACCACCGCCTGCGAGCAGGTCATGGTAGGGCTCACCGGAACCGGAGTGGTGGGAGTTGCGGGAAGAGGTAGCCTATCATCGGAAGAAGGCAGGTTATTCAAAATCATGGCAGTGGGCTTCGGAAGAAACCCATCAGGAGGAACTTGCACTGGCGGAATACCGTTTAGAAGGGGAGCGCCGGGTACAACCAAATTATTGTCTACTTGGGAAGTTGTGGTTAATTTTCTGTGACTACAGTATATCTCTCCAGAAGGAAGTTTTATCAGTAAGGATCTTGATATTTTTATAAAGTCTGTAGTTGGCAATGGTTGCCTTGTTTGTTATAAACTCCTTAGGAGATGCCTCATCACGAAATTGGAAAAGAACTGGATAGTTTGTTTTGGGCGGGCATCTTCCGGACCCTAGAGCGGGTCATTCTACAAGCCTTGAGTACGGTAAACTGGACCAGTGGCAGCGGGAGGCGGTCTGGTATATAAATAAGAACAGCATTCTTTGCATTCCCGTTGGATTTGTGGGCTTCTTCAGTTACGGAGATAAGGAGGCGCCTGGTTGAAGCGAGATTTCCGGCAGTAGTGTCGATGAATGGGTAAATGAGGCTGTCTACTTGGAACAGTTTCATTGACAAGTTTTCCGTCTACTGGACCTTGCATTCTGGGTTCATCAGTCTTTTTGAGGCATCCAGAGCCTTGGCACTAGAATTACTAAATATGTCGATAGGCGGTACTGAACCTGTTATCAGGAATAAGGGTTTTTAAGGGTTTTCTGGGTACGGAGGTGAGCCGCTTACATCGCTTCGGCTCCGCATATAAAGCCGTAGTATGGGTTGTTGAAAGTCAAGAAGTCTAGGAGAGCTACGATATAACTTCCAGTCAGACAACGGGATGGTGTCAGCGAATTTGCGGGCGTGCAGATGAAAAGATAAATAAACAAGCCAATTATAATATTTACACTCAAAACCAAATTAGGAGACAGATAAAATTTGTGATATCCAGCGCAACCGCATGTAAATTAGGTCCATGCTGGAGCTGAAAATGTGACAGTCCATGTTCGAAATAATTATTGGCAGACTGGTGAAAGCGAGTTGTGAATAAACGTTATTGCTCAGAAAAATGAAGGGAAATTCTTCAACTAGGAAAAGTATTCTAATTCTGCTACAGGTATTACAATAACACATTTATTTGCAAAACAACAACGAAAACAGTCTACAGCGAGGAGTAATTTACCGCAGTTGCTCCTTTTCAGCTGCATCACAAATATGACTGATTCCTAGGCATGTTGTGTAATCACGAGTACCTCTTACTTATGGCCTTCCAGTTTTCTGCGATCCGGTTTTTTCTCCTACATGCGCTTGCCGTTCCTGCAGTTTCAGTTCCTTCACATTAGCTTTTGGTTGTAACGCTGGAAGAAGTGTTTGTCGGGCGTGTTCAAGCCTGAAGAAGTTTTTGAAATTGCTTGGACCACAGGACTAGTGTTTCAGTCTATTTCTCCTGATTATTGTCATTCTGTGCAGCTGTATGTTTTATTTTTTCGTTTCTTTTTAGATGGCCGTTAGGGGTCTCACTGTCGAAGTTGCCTTTTCTGCATGCATATTTCACCCCGTAAATATTTTGATGGAATTTGCAGTTTTATCCTTTTCGTCTTTCGGCTCTTCACACCGAAGAACGCTTTGCTCTGATGCCCCTGGTTACCATCCAAAACGTGTGTGAGTTTATGGATGGGCAAATGTATTTGTGGCTTGGTTATCTAATTTACTGGCACGGAAACTCATGCGTTTTCGTCTGCCCAAGGTCACAGCTGGCCGTCCATAATGAACTAGTTTCAAGAACCCACTTTTGTGGAGCTCCTCCGTTTTCCTTCAAAACATGGCGCTCAGCATTTGACCAACTCCTTGCACGCGAAGACTGTTGATGGCTCATCACAGGCATAATCTGCGGAGGCCGCCTTAAGTTTACGTTTATCTGCGGCACTGCATTTCACTGCGGATGCCCAGGTTGCCTACATAAAGCGATTCGTTGAGACCGCCAAAAACGGAATGCGGCTGAAGAATAACGGTTAGTATTAGGTTTACTAAGGATATTCCTTTGTCTTAATAACCAGTAGGAATCTCATTGATTAGAACCAAGACCTTTTGACTTCGCAAATAAGTCAATGCCTACATGAAAAAGAACTTTTACAGTTGTCCTGTTCGTGGCATTCAAGTAGCTCTTAGTGGCCAACGTGATCAGTTTTCCCATCGAAGCACAACAAAGTAATTTAAGTCAGACCGGCTGCATGCACTTCTTTGGTACGCCTAGATTCGAAGGGTGTTTGTTTAGCGCACCCAACATCCTCTAAAACCGTGACACCTTTATGCAGACGGCTGGCTTCAGCGGAGTTAAATAGAGCGCTGTCGTATCCCTATCTTTGAAACCGGAAGCAGTAGTGCCAATGGGTAGCAGGTTTGAAGATCGATTTTTCTATTTGGCATAAAGCCAGAGAAAACCTCACAGGTTCTCTAATTTGAGGTAATTTAATTTGCACCCTTTGATTGGCAAAACGCCTCACATGGCTGATCGGTTGGCTGGTCAGCTCAGTGTCAAAACCTACGACCGGAGATCTTCATCTCAGTTCATATTCCGTCGGACAGATTTTTGCTTGCTTCACTTCTGAGTGCACAATGTCTTTAATTGCAAGCGGCCTGATGAGCGCTGATCAACTCCAACCTCAACTTAATTGGTCATACTAAGGGAACAAAAACTAAAAACCTCAGCCAATCTTGGTTGCTAGATTTTAAGATCAAAAGGGTTCGCTGCGCGACTCAAGTACCATGAAAAACACAATCAAAAGCTAACAGAACTTACCGCCCTTTGCCTTACCTCATGGTGAATTGAGGTCCAGTTTTGATCCAACGCTCGCTTGTATATACCGCCCTCTTCCTCAAAACAACATACCCTAGCAGTGCGCTTCTACTCTGTCGCCAAGTCGGTGAGGCCAAACTACCAGCCGATATCCTGTCATCGCAAGCCTCCTCTCCTGGCCACGTGTGCTATAGAGTCTTGCTGGATAAGGTCGTCTGGGATAAGATCGATTTTGAATTTCAAGGTCATAGAGTTCTCCATTATTTAACTTAAGTGCCTCCTGTCTGGCTAGAAGAGATCCAATTCATGGAGCTGGCAACCGTATAAATTTCCGGTTTGCACGCCGATCATTTACGTGACCAGTTACTGCACCCGCTCCTAGTAGGGGATTCCCTATTAAAGAGGGAAAGTCAAGCTTCTGCACAGTTTTCCAGGTGTTGTTTTACTGACGTCTTTTATCCAGTACCTCGACTGAAGACTGGACAGGGTAAATATTGACCTAAAAAGCTTTTCCTCAGTGTTTTAAGCTACGGAACATTGATCCGCCCGTTTGAAAACCGACGTGACATTTATCCCCAGGTTCTTCATTTTGCCAGCCGCGCCCATAGTAAAATGTCTATGGCCATACGATACGGTGAGTCTGTTTCCGGTTCAAGAGAACAAACGACATCTCTCGCATTCAAGGAAAAGTTCCATCAAGGAAGTCTTCCTCTTCCCATAAACCCAGTACATGAACACCATCACCAAAGAATTTGCATGATTCTGGGGTATAGGCCAGATCGTTGTTAAGACCACGAATAAATGTAATCCGTGCATCGACCACTGCGGAGTACCACTCTTGACTCCAAGCTCGGGAAGAAATCTAACTTCTAGCTTGATTTATACAACGCTATATGTCTGGAAGACACTCAGATGCATGGTAGGTCGCATGATCAAGCGATACAGCAATATATCAGAAGTCATCAAAGAAAGTGGTTCAAAGACTAAAGCAAAAGATGGATCCATCAAGATTAGAAGTAGCTTCTGGGAGATTAAAATCAGCCATATAAAGTAAAGTGCTCAATGTTTAAATATACCGTTGATACACATATCAGGCGCAAAATGCGGCTAGAGGTCATCGGTGCATGTCAGGGTATGGCCGGAAAGTTCAAAATTTAAAAAGTATAATGTCCGCGGAAAATAACCTGCGGCAAAAGGAAGCCGATAAGTCATGAGTGACCGATGAAAAGTTGCCAAATCCTGCCAAAGCGACAGGAGGAAAGAACGGAAGAGGACAGTGGGAGGTCAGCATAAACATGAGGACAGAAGGTAGAGGTCGCGCATTGTACGGCGGTTTCCGCAGTAAACAGTGTGAGCGCATACTGTCTGGAAGTGAGGGAAGGTGGATCGTTGCTTAGTGGCTGGAGGGAAAAAGTCTCATTAAGTCAAGAAAAAAATGACGAGTGATGCGCTAAACATTTAATAAAATGTCAACTTCAATGTGAATTGAAGTTGGATATTTTCCATCCTTTTAACTGAGGATCAAATGTTTGGCGAGCACAAAAAGAACAATGAAAAGAGGGTGAATTGAGAAGGATGTCCGGAGTCATCAGGATAACTGGACAACAGGGGTGATGTTTGGGTGTTTCCTTGTATATTCACTGTTAATGCGGTTTGCCTGTATACCACAGTCGGGCAGTCAGGCCAAGTTATTTGGTGACGGAGTTTTATCCCCTCACAACGCGATAACTTTGGGCATCATAGTACGCGGCCTCTAGTTCCGAGCAGACTTTTAGTGGGGGCAGTCAGCTGTCACTGAAGAATCCTGCGATAAAGCATCATCGTTCTGTTTCGGCACGGCCTGTGAGGTTTATCTTTTTCTCTACCTGGGGCAGTTTTCGCGGATAATAAGCCAATTAGGGTTCATTTTGCAGCGGAAGATGCGAGGTGGCTGCCAGAAAATGAATAATATCCCCTGGTGCGATAACACTGCGAACGCGCCACCAAAGAGGTTAGGACGAAGAAGACGGTCTGGAAAGTTTTTCAGCTGAGGTGCTATAGTCAGTAAAAATGAAAAAATAAAATGGGCCGAAAGGCATGGGAGTGAATAGGAAGGAGTGGGAGACGCATACGCGGCACTGACACGTCTGCGAGTTGAGCAGCGTTGGATATGATGGTGTGCCAGAGGGTGATATGCCCTTGAAACAACCTAAACTATTTCACTTGCTCAGTTGATGGCGAAGGGTAACCTTGGGTACTGTCCAGGGTACATCAGTTTAAGTGATCCTTTTCCGCATTCAAATGCAATGGCATGGGACCCAAAAGCGAACTATAAGCAGGGGGATGGGCTGCAGCTCAGACCGCAGATAACCCGGTGAATGAGATTGGGTCAAGAGGTAAGACCTGTATTTGGCGATCACATTGGAGAACACGGGGGGTAATAGGGAGAAAAAGATCCGAATAATTGCGGCAAGGGGTAGATAAGGAAAGAAAAGAGAAAACGAGTCTATCGGTTGGCGCCTATCGAGAGGAGGAAAAGCACTGTCCGTTGTTTAGCCTCAGTTGCTGAATGTTTATGAGCATGTTAAATTGTTTTGTCACTATTATTATTTACGGACAGCCGAATGGGTTGGGGTCTAGTTCGAAACGTTTAATGTTGGATGATCAAGAATAATCGGTACCCCTAAAGCGTTGGTATCATGCAGCTTTATTCGTGTGATTGTTGATGACCCCCTGTGAAAGACTAGATAGTAAGGGCTTTTGTTTGCAATTTTATAAAGGTCTTTGTAGAGATGTCCACAAGTGCTCCTCATGAATATGAGGGACGGAGGCCCCTGGGTGAAAACTCATGTGTGCAGGGCCATGGATGCATTTGGAGAGCCCAGTGTGCTAATATCGCCCTAGGTCAACAGCGTAATAACTAGTAGCACTGAGTTTGACACGGGTGGCGGACCTGGTCTATGCTGAAGGAAGACAAACCCAATGTTGAATGCGGCTCATTTCCTTCACAGCCAGTTAGCATTTTAAGAATTTATTTTTTTCCTAACAGAGAAGTGTTTGAGTCTATATTTGAACTTTCCACAGCTCCTGAGCCCGATCCTAATTTTCGCCGCAGTGGCACTTCCTCCGCAGCTTCTGGGTTGGTTTGTTTTCCCCACGTTAGCAAGCCGTTGCTTTGTTGTTATTGTTGCAGTCAGAGGTTTCATCACACAGGTCTACGGAAAAGAAAAGTAAGGATAGACAATCACTCGGAGGTGTACAACGGGTGTTGTGGTTCACGTACCTGGGGGCAAAAGAAAAGCCACTAGAAGATCCGGCTGCGTTCCGTGACTCGCTTAGTGTATTCATTGTCGGCCAGGTGGGTGGAAAATAATCTATAAAGAAGACGTCGACTGTCACTTTTGCTGAGGTCTGAAAGCCGGGAGGTACGGAAATAAACAGGCAGAAAAAACGCCATGTGAAGAAAATTTTAAAAGATCTAGGAAGAAAACGAATTGTGAATTGACCGGGGTGATCTGAACGAGAGAACTACGCTGCCTGTTTGAGGGGAAGTATTTGGACTGCTGATGTCAAAGAGCGAGAATTAAACGGAACAAGGCGTCAGCTGACATAAGACCGCAATCTCTGATTTGAGGTCCAATGTTAATTTGTCGGCGTTTGTACTGATTTCGGGTTCCGGTTTCATCGGGATTCTTGTGGGGTGTAGGAAGGCTGACTCAAAAGAATGCTTTTCTAGTCCACGAATGCTTGCCAGTTTAAGGTCGTGATTAGCACTTAGGTAAGCCCTTCGTGAGTCATATAGGAAAATTTGTCTCTTATTCAGCGAACATTAGTGAGAATTTTCTTACAAAGCCCGGAATAAACAACAGGAAAGTAATGCCACATTAAAGATGATTCAGAACTTTCTTTACACATGGTTAGAAACCCGTGACGGAGAGCGTAAAAGCTAGCAGGGTAGAATGGCGTTGGGTCAATGGAGGAGTGTTTATTCACCGGGCTATGCAAGGAAGCCAGGATAATTTTCGGGCAGCATAGCCAGAATGGTTTAGGTTTGAGGGATGATCAGCGTTCCTTTTAAGTTAGAGTAGTTGACGAACTCAAAATAGCTTGATGAGGGCCCTATGTATAATTTCGAAAGAAACCCTGTCTGACTATGACATGCTGAAGTAAAATAAGGTACCATAGTCAAGGTATGATCTAGGAAGACAGTGACTGTTCTCAGACAAATTCATTGTGCGAAATCCAGACTTTTATTTTTTCCGGGTGACTAACAAAATGGCCTGGGAGTTTTCGAGAATTCGGGTACCCGAGAGCAAGTTGCCGCGCGGCGGGCCTATATTGGGGCCCCGCGTAGCAACACTAAATCTTTAGATAGCACACAACTGTGTGAGCATTTCGCACCTGTCCGCAGAGAAGCTCATCATCCATGAGGTGTAGCAACCGTTCAAAGCAGACGAGTCAGTGTAAACTTCTCTGGTCCTAGTACTAACTTCGGTGCATCTAGGAAAAGAAAGCTATTTTAATGTCATCTCTGAATGAAAAAGACAGTGGGACAATGAATTTAGTGCGTAATTGATTTGTAGCAATTATAGTAAAGAATGTGGCATGCCCTCCATAGAACGCCACTAGTGACAGGTCTGTAGGTAGAGGTAATGCAGCATCTGGAGTCTGTCTATCTTTGAGTTGGGTAAATCGAAAAACATGATGGAAGGGGATAGACGATACCAAAAGGGCTGACTTATTATGTGAGTTGCGGGAAAGGGACACGGTCAAAGGCCTGGGAAAAATCGAGGTGGATATGTCTAAAAGCCACTGTCCGATCCAAGGTGTAAAGCGGTTGAGCTGCATTAAGAATAAATCAGAGCCACCACTATCAACGGCTGCTGGTAGGATCCCAGCAGAGTCTGGCAGAGACCCTGGAGTGAGACTTGCTAGGCAGCTTGGTAGATCGAAAGATAAGGTAGATACGGCCGGGTTACGTTGGGTCACTGACTGTAACTGGGGCCGCGGGGGATGCGACAAAAAATCACTTTCATCAGCCGATAAACGGATTGCAGTGCATTCAGCTGCGCCAAAGTGCAATCCAGAATAATGGTTCCAGCGTTACATATGAGGAGAAACGTCCTCAATATTACGTAAGACAGAGAAGCAACTCGGTCTGTTTTTGGTGGGCAGAAGGGCTTAAAAAAGAGCAGCCTATCCCATTATCCTTCACTAGTAATCTGTGCCAGAGCACCTACCACCGCAATTTGGGTTTTGTCTCGCTTCCGTTAAAATGAATTTAAATTATCTGTGGCTTGGTAAAAAATATCCTGAAGTAAGTAAATGCACAACGTGCTATAATATCGCGTTTTAAAAGTCGCAGCGCACCTTGTCCAACTAATAAGTACTCCTCGCATACCATATCGCTGTTTCGTAATCAGAAATTACGAAAAAAATAATTAAATGTCCATAGCTGTCAAAAACCGGCTGAGGCTATGATGAGCGTCTTTACAAACTTACCTGGTACTACTACACACTTGCATCAAACCGATTCTGCGCTCCTTTTGTTCGGGTGTCAGCTTATGGCTGAGCACTTAATGAAGCTAACGAGTAAGGTGGAACGAATGCTTGAGTTGGAAGTTATATCCACCCACTTCGCACTGCTCAAAACCCGCAGTTCAGCTCATTTAACGACTGTTGCCAGCAGACTATCCACATTAAGTATATCCAAACAAGAATTGAAACATCTGCCTCTTAAGCACGACCTTTTCTGTTTAATGAGCCTAGGCGACATTCATCCCCTCATTCTTGGAGAGGCCCACATCGCGTTTGCAGAATCTTACACCATTTTGCCTCAGAACTGCTTAGAATAGGGAGGTTTCCCCACATTATGAAATAACGCAGTTACTAGCCCAATTTTTAAGAAAAGGCATCAAAACAGTGCAGCGAGTTGCGGGTACATTAGTCTGATTATCATCCACAGGGAAGTCCTTGAGCGATCTGGGGAATGAGAAAGTATTCATTTTTGAGACACCTGGGCTATAACGCAACATAATGTCATAAGCAATTTATGCGTCTCCTTTGGTGAATACTCACGGGCGGTACAAAGCAAGGAAGGTAGATGTATTGGGTACCGTTGAGGCCCCAGCTCTCTCCATATCGGGTGGTCACCGAACGCTGCGCCGCTAAGATGCCGCATCTCCTGCAATAGTTCTGAGGGCTTCTTACTTCCGGGTTTGATCCCTTGAAGCAGCTGTCAGATGCGTTGATCTTCAGCAAGGACAGTCGGAGATATTACTGCTGCTTTCAACGCGTCGTAAATGCACGAAGATACAATGGCGTCCCAAAGCTGAGGGGGTACATCTGAAGGAAGACGGTTTTCGCTCCGTAGATGTAGCACCGTATTTAAAAACGAAAGAAGTAACGGAGACAGAACGTTCCGAAAACTACCGAAAGAAAACCACGGCCAGCAAGAATCAACGCGTAAAGGCAATTGGCCAATACGGTAAAAAAATGCCAGTGATATTCACCCGCGAAAAAGGCAAACCGGGCGTCAGCAAAATGGAATAGAAAATCACATGACCAGATAATCACGTCGGGCTCACCAATTTGCAGAACTGATTATGCTAACATGGATGTCGTATTAAGTTTACTTGCTCTCAACCGTTGTGACCACTTGCGCATCATTATTAACCGGCTCGGTACGATTGCAATACTGGCAATACTGACAATCGAGCGGTACAACAAGAAGACAGTCGGAAGTGGTTGGAGGTTGAGCATATTTTTTAACAAAAGCATGCGAACGAAGTGTGCGTGAGCAACGCGCAAATGCCGATCGCACTTGGCGGTCAAGGTTCTGTTAAACAAGCAATTCGGTGGAATAAATCCATGTTCCATTACAGGGGTCTCGTCCTTGAGGGCCGTCAGAGAAGGGCTTCAGTTGGGGCTATGCGGAACAAGCCGGAATCTGGCGGATGTCTTGAGGCCTTGAAATCGACCGCAAATATGAAAATACGCCGTTGTTTTTGGTGGGTTTTAATTGTTGGGAGCTGGTCGTGCACCGGGCGCCTAACCAGAATAACTCCATTAAGAGGTGAACGCATGAGGTGTGATCCCCCGGCTTAGCTGCACCCACACACCGCCGCAGCCGAGCCGCCCGCCTGATGTGCGCCGGTCAAAACGGTGTATCTAACCGCGCCCCGAAACCATGGGTCTTGCTCTCATCCAGAATCTTCGCCAGGCGGGGCTGAAAATGAATGTCTAAGCTCGGATCTTTGTCGACCTCTAGTGCGCGCATTATGTGGACCATCGGACCGACGGTTGTCGTGCCGGAGTCCGTGAAATCGCCTGGGCCCTGGGATTCTTCTGAGAGAGAGTAAGACAGTGACAAAATTGTGGAAACTGTGCTTGTGAGCACCGGTGGATGTTCGACTTGGTTGTGGGCGCCTAATTGCGGCCGGTGCTGCCCATGTCGATAACGTGGGGGCGACATGTCCATCGGCGCGCAAACTATCACGATAAACATGTCATTCTGTTAAGTACATCTATGCATTTACGACGGGGGAGCATTCAGCCAACTGATGTAAAAATAGTAACAAAATCAGGGAAACCAAGGGGTGATTTACCTTGCGGCCGCTACGGCCATTCCGCATATCTGGCACTCCTGATACGATTGGCGATGATGTGGCTTCGATCCTGCCAGCAGTCCCCACGGGTGGCGTTGGTAATGGCCGGATTCGACCAGGAAGGTGAGATTCATTAAATGAAAGAAGTCCGTCGTTCGATCTGCATTCCATCAGGGCAGGTTTAATACGATCGGCAGACACCGTGTCGTGTCGGCCGGCAATGTCCAAAATGAACGTTTTAGGACTGCGTCTTACGGCGTGAAACGGGCCTGCATACGGTGATTGCAGCGGTGGTCGGACACCAGCGTGTAAACAAGCGGTTTGCGATCTTTCAACACTTTGAATGGGCGACCCTCTAAGGCGTGCCTCTCGTTTTGGACAGCCAGAGGGACGGCGAGCAACTCCCTACCTAACCTGCTATATCTACACTCTGTCGGCTGCAGCCGCTTGGAAAACAGTGCTAAAGGCTTCCAAGAACTGCCGGTGCCCTACTGAAATACAGCCCCGACTGCAGTGTTTGGGGCGTTGGTTATCAGAGATATGGGTTCTCTCGGGTCAAGGTGTGCGAGTAGCGCTATAATGGTGATAGCATTCTTAACGAAAATGAAAGCCCGTTTCGCAGCCTCGGGGAATGTGAACTTGCGCTTAACTACCCGCAACAGATCTGTAAAAGGGATAATTGCTTCTGCACAATTAGGAATGGAACGCCGGTAGAAGTTAACTGGGCCGACAAATTGCCGTAACTGCCGATACGAATGAGGCTCTGGGTGGTCCTGAATAGCGGTGGCCTAATCCGGCAAGGGAGCTATACCCGAGGAAGAGATGATATGCCCCAGGAATGTGGCGCTGGTTTTTCCAAGCTCACATTTTGAAGCGTTATTCGTTACGCCATGTTTGCTGAGGCGGTCGAAAAGAGCACCCAGATGCTCAGTGTTGCTCCTCCGAGTGGCTAGCTACTAGGATATCGTCCAGATACACACACGTTCTATAAACCCCGTGTGACCTCGTGCAAAAAACTTTTGAAGGTTTGAGCCTCAGTGCTCAGTCCGAAGGTCATCCTCACGAACTCGAACAGTCCCACAGATGTGTCCACCGTCGGTTTTGTTGTCTTTCTCCTCTCCGGGGATTTGACTGTATGCTCAAACTAAATCTGTGCAGATGAAAATCCTGCAACCGGACGAAGTGAATTCCTGTATGTACGAAATCGAGCACCTATCGAGAACGGTAACCCTGTTGAGCTCCCTGTAATCCTCACATGGTCGCCAGTCGCAAATGGACTTACGAACCATGTGAAGCGGAGAAACCCAAGGACTGCTGGAATGCCGGATTATGCCCAGTCACAACTTGTGGTCCAATTCCGCCTTGGCCATTGGGAACTTTTCGGGAGCTGATCGACGAGGCCTATTAAAGTTTGGAGGTCCTGCTTTATCCATACGATGGGTTACCTTAGTGTTGACGGCGAAGAGTGGCTCGTTGTTTGATTGGTGGGCTGGCAGTTTAGCGTAATTTGATTGACGACGGCGTACGAGCCGGTCAGGATCAATGACATTTGAAGGTCTACTGTTTTCCTGTGTCTAGCGTCGACTAGTAGGCCAAAATGCTGGAAAAAGTCTATAGCAATATTAGGACACGGAACGTCGATGACGATGAACACCCAACGAAATTCACGATTGAGGCTTAGATAGAGGGAGGATGTCCGTACGTGTAGATATCGGTACCGTTTGCAGCATGCGGCGTATCTGCCTGTGCAGCGATCAAATTACTTGAGTCACGAGGGTTTACGCTAACCTCGGCGCCTGTATCCACCAGGAATATCCTGTTATTCGTCATGTCTTTGACGTTGAGGATGCGACAGTTAGTAGCTAGTCCGGTGTCGTGTGCCACAATCACGAACTGGGAACATACTTTCCCTGTTTCATGCTCGGAAATGTGCAACTCTCGTCACACGGTTTTGCTAAACCTCCAGAGTGCTTATTGCACTTATCTTAACTTTCCGCGGATGACAAGAAAGGTCGCTTGCGAGAGGTGCTACTGCGCCTGTCGCAATGCGGGCTGAGCCGATCTCGCCGCCGATTTCTCTCGACGGTTATCCACTGTAGTGATCCGTGGAGACTTGTCAGATTAATTGTTAATTCATCCTGCGAAGATGAGGACGCTGATCTGGGGAATGAGAAAGTATTCATTTTTGAGACACCTGGGCTATAACGCAACATAATGTCATAAGCAATTTATGCGTCTCCTTTGGTGAATACTCACGGGCGGTACAAAGCAAGGAAGGTAGATGTATTGGGTACCGTTGAGGCCCCAGCTCTCTCCATATCGGGTGGTCACCGAACGCTGCGCCGCTAAGATGCCGCATCTCCTGCAATAGTTCTGAGGGCTTCTTACTTCCGGGTTTGATCCCTTGAAGCAGCTGTCAGATGCGTTGATCTTCAGCAAGGACAGTCGGAGATATTACTGCTGCTTTCAACGCGTCGTAAATGCACGAAGATACAATGGCGTCCCAAAGCTGAGGGGGTACATCTGAAGGAAGACGGTTTTCGCTCCGTAGATGTAGCACCGTATTTAAAAACGAAAGAAGTAACGGAGACAGAACGTTCCGAAAACTACCGAAAGAAAACCACGGCCAGCAAGAATCAACGCGTAAAGGCAATTGGCCAATACGGTAAAAAAATGCCAGTGATATTCACCCGCGAAAAAGGCAAACCGGGCGTCAGCAAAATGGAATAGAAAATCACATGACCAGATAATCACGTCGGGCTCACCAATTTGCAGAACTGATTATGCTAACATGGATGTCGTATTAAGTTTACTTGCTCTCAACCGTTGTGACCACTTGCGCATCATTATTAACCGGCTCGGTACGATTGCAATACTGGCAATACTGACAATCGAGCGGTACAACAAGAAGACAGTCGGAAGTGGTTGGAGGTTGAGCATATTTTTTAACAAAAGCATGCGAACGAAGTGTGCGTGAGCAACGCGCAAATGCCGATCGCACTTGGCGGTCAAGGTTCTGTTAAACAAGCAATTCGGTGGAACAAATCGATGTTCCTCTGCGGCCACTCGGTTAAGTGAATGCCAATCTAATACGTGAGTTGCGTAAAGGCAAACAATCCTGCAGGGCGAAAGAGCTTCTCTTTTTTCGCTTGGTATCTATTTGACTCTTTTTACTACGGGACTTCGTTGAGGCCTAACATAAATACTGGATAAACTGTTTTTTGTTCCTTCTTGATCTTTGATCACTTTGCCGTCCTAAAATATAAACAATGAATAAAATTTTAAAACACGAGGTAAACGTGTGTACTTATAAGCTGGGTGTCTTTATAATTCATTTTTTCTCTTGTATATCTGCTTGCGGTCTTCGTACTACCGTGCCGATTTGTACATAACGGGGCTCTCACGTAGCAACGCACTGTCGTCTTTAGTGTGATGTGGGTACTCCACATTTTCTTGCAGCAGAAACCATGGCGCTGGAACTGAAGGTGCGAGAGATCTAAGGACAAAAGTCAACGCAAGACCCGGAGTATAACAAGCCCTGACTTTGGTCCATGCAACACATCATGACATCATGACACGGGAACTGGGCTGAACTGAACTAATGTCTCCGTTGTGCGGATATGAGAATGGTCGACGAGACCAGGTCATGTAATGCTTGGCCACGTTCTGCCACAGTTGCCATTTCGTAAGTTTGCCATATTCACCGAGTACTACGCGAAGAAGTAAACACTGGCAAAGGTGGGCGCAAATTTATTAGTATGCCATCGGAAGAACTGTGGGCCACTGCTCTTCCTTATGTATTTTAACGACATAGCTAATCGATTGGAAAATCCGTGTCTCATGATTGCTGACGACATCAAATTTTTAGGGACGGCAAACAGTGAAGCTATCCGGAGGGATCTAGATAAAGTTTACCAGTGGTCGGTGAGCTGGGATTTCCCGTTGAACTTGTCAGTGGCTCATGGAAGGAGAAGCGAATTACCCTCGCCACATGGGTCCACCTGGGCATCAGGTCGCGATGGGATAGTTGTGAGTGCAGACTTCAAACCTGGCTTGCAATGCCAGAAGGCAGCCAATATCGCATGGGGTCTAGGAAGCCTAAAGTTCTTCTGCCACTGTTCAAGGCATTTGTCCGACCGCACTTGGAATACTGTGTCCAGGCATGGAAACCATATTTGGTTAGAGGGAGTAAAATGCTGGAGCAGGTTCAACGTGTTTTTATACGGTGGTTTGGGCATTCGAGTCACATGGGATATGAACAGAGGCTGATGGTACTTGGCTGGTACTCCCTGAAAAGACGCAGGGAAAGAGGTGACTTACTGCAGACCTTCAAGATTATTAAGGGTCTGGCCGAGATATGGGGTCACGGTGGAGCCCTATTTCAGATAAGGGGGACGACACACTTAGAGGTAACGGGAAAATGATTGTACGAGAAAACGTAACCACCGGCTTGAGAAGCGAATCGTTTGCCACACGAGTGGTGAATGGCTGGAATAAGTTACCGGAAGAAGTGGGGCCAGTGCGCGAATTCAAAGGGAGACTAAACAATGCATGGCTGGCTGTGTTTGGAGAGGGCTGTGGGAATCGTGAGGTGGAGAAGATGGTCGAGAGGAAAGCATCTCATTAATTGTTTCCTCCCTTGTAGAAACTGAAGAGAGTTTTCCACCTTCCTGTTGTTGAAGCATCGTCAGATCCAAGGAACTCTCGGTGCAAGAACCTGGATGATCAAGCATCTCGTCGTATAGTCCTGTAATCTAACTGGAACTAGAACTGGAGGCTCGTTTGGCCCTTTGGATCACTAGTGATCCAGAACAGAAGTTTCTGTCTTGAACTACCTCCCGACGTACTACAGTCGGTCTGCAAACCTCTTCAGAGATTGCCGTCCCAGTAGTGGCATATTTTGGCGGCCCTGACAGCGGAGCCGTGCGAGTATTAAGTGAGAGTTCTCTGTATTGTTGTCGGGATTGCGGGATGTCATACGGGCTTATAAGTCCGTGTACTGCCATATTGGTGTCCTTGCGTAAGTGATGGCGCTGACTGGTGCACGTACTGAGCTTCGGCTCACGGTGTTTTGGTTTTTTCCGTCAAGCGATCCCTCCAAGGACCACTGTTACAGTGCATTTCACACTTTTGGAGTGCGAGACGTTTTGGTGCAATGCGGTAAGTAAGAAGGTATACTCAGCTTTGGGGATCATAGCCCGTAGACCACCGCATTGATATAAAGAGTAGGTCGTGAACTTTTAAATTGTGTTTGTCTTCGGCTTCTGTCTGTCGTCTGTTTCTGATTGAGTCACATGTAAGCTTCAAAAAGCACTATCATAAGTGGATTTGCTCTCGTGTAAGTATTGGTGAAAGCTGATAAGCCAAAACGCCGTGGACCTCCTAGGGATAGTGGACAACCGAGCACAAGTGCTAATAGCGCTAAGGGTAGGTAAGTGGAAGCCCAGGACATCCAGGTGGGGCCCCGCCAGTGCGCTGCAATTCGGAAACCTGTTCTTGTCATAAGGGAAAGTCCAGAACTCACTCCCTTATCCGGCACTTTATCAGGGAACGGTAGTCGAGAGCTAGCCTAATCCTAACAACCTCATCAGTCCCTGAGGATTTGTCCAGTGAGGGGCCCGGGTAGGACAAGGAGTGCCAAAAGGAATTCCCCTCCATGGAACGATCTGGCTTTGCGAACTGTAGGCCCAAAGGTATGCTCACAAGTCCAAATACCCCAGGAAGTACCCTCGCCGGCCACCAAACCAAAAAAGGTCAACAGTCGGGAGTAGTGTTCGAGTACAGAGGTGAAGGAAAGCGAGGCTATTTTGGTCGTCAAGAGAAAACGATAGACGTATTATATAGCAACGACTGCAACGTATACAGTAAATGAAAGTAACTGTTAATGGAAGCCAATCCAATCGACTGCTTAACTCTAAGCAGCCAGGTGGACCTCGGTCCGCCCTGCTCACGAGTTTTTGTATCATCATCATCATCATCGTTCAGCGTTAAACAGCAAGGCAAGCCTCACTGACTGCTGCCTTTCCCCAGAGTTACACCTTTATTTGAAAAGAGTGAATATCAAAGGGGAACAGGGAGTGGGCCTACATAGGCGGGAAAAGATAAGATGCTGCTGCAGCCAACACACAGAACACAGCCTAACTGTACAAACGCACGTGTTTTCAATCATTCTGATTCGATAGAAAATGACAACACGATTGCCACTGTCCACGGTTCACGGCCATATCCTTCAGTGTCTCCAGCCAGCAAGTCGACGAGTCTTTCGGACCCGAACCACGAAGGCGTGAGACACCTACTTTACCTAAGTTCGCTGTACATTTTCTCATCCCACGTTGCCACGTCATCTGTTGGCCTCCACGTGGCTTCTTCCATTCCGTGGGAGGAACACAAAATAAGGCACGGTATGGTAGACGAGTGTTCTTCATACGCAACACGTGACCCAACCAGCGTAGTCTACTAAGTTTCATACGCTGAAACAAGCTATTCTCAGAAGTGGCACCCACTACCAGATTCCTAACCTCAATATTACTCACCCGGTCACTCGATCCAATCCTAGCCATACTACGTAAATATCGGTTGTTGAAAATCTCCAGGCGACGAACATCGCCCACACGCATACTCCACGTCTCGCAACCGTACAACGGACCTGAACCCACTGCAGCACAGTACACACGACCTTTCAAATTCAGTGAAATATCAGGCCGACGCCACAAGTGCTTCAATCCAGCGTAAGCTGCACGAGCCTTGGATATACGCATACTTACTTCCAATTTCGAGCTACCATCGTTAGACACGCAGCTACCAAGGTAGGTGAAACGGCCCACAGTCGTTAGGTCTTCTCCATCCAGCACCAAGTTCGGCACTAACGTCGTCCGGTCCTGTAACAGTACTTTGCACTTTGAAGGTGCAAAGCACATGCCAAACCGAGCAACCGATCTCGACAGTCTATCTAGTGCCCGTTGTGCATGGTCCGCAGACTCGAACAGGCACACGACGTCGTCTGCGTAGTCTAGGTCGCATAGCTTTGCTCCATTTCCCAGTTTGACTCCTACGTCCCGGAGACCTCCTAAAGCATCTTCCATCACCTCGTCCATGACGAAGTTGAACAAGAATGAAGAGATGGGAAACCCTTGTCGAACGCCACTAGTCGTTTCGAATGAACGTGACAGTTCAACGTATACCCTAACGCGACCATAGGTGTGCGAGTACAATGCTCGCAACAGGTTCACAAACTTCGTTGGCATACCCTTTCGGTGGAGAGCACTGAGTAGTGCCGGTCGATCCAAGGAGTCCAGAGCACCTTTCAAGTCGAGGAAGACTACGATCGTAGGGCAGCGGTGCGTGTGGCACGTTTCGAGTATCTGTCGAAGAGTGAGTATTTGGTCGATGCAACCTCGACCTGGCCGAACTCCGGCCTGTTGTTCGCGGATATTACTCTCGCGAATCGGTGTCAGACGGCGCAGCATTATCGAAGCTAACACCTTAGTAACTCGGAATTGAACTAATCCCACGATGATAGCTGCAGTCACTCCGTGTACCCTTCTTGAAGATGGGTATTATCAGTGACTCACCCCACCATGGCGGGATACGCTCCTCGTTCCAAATATCATGAAGCAAGGAGGTAAGGGATTTCATCAGCATCTCTCCACCCAATTTGAAAAGAACTGGGGGAAGTTCGTCGAGACCGGCTGCTTTTCTCCTCTTCAGAAAATGAATATTCAACTGCACCTCTACTTCCGTTGGGGGATCAAGTGGAACCTCCCAAGGATTTGCAGCTACAGATGTCGGACAAGATACGATAGCGTATGGCCAGTTAAACTGATCCTTGAAGTGCTCTGCCCAACGGTCCAGTCTTTCCTGTCTACCATGGATGAGCTGTCCATTCTTATCGCACACGACTTCACTAACCGAAGTTCGCTGCCCACCGCTGTCGCGTATAAGCTTAAACAATCTTTGATTGTTACCTGAAGCGGACGCCACTTCCATCTCTTCGGCTACCTTAACCCACCAGTTTTCGCGGTCATTCCCAAGGCTTATGGTCAACTGACGCTGCATCTGCCGACGCATCTTATTCATTTCCTTGCAGTTAGGCAGCTGTCGTTTTTGCTCCATTAGAATTAGCGACGCTTGAGAGATCCAGTGTTTTTGATGAACACTAGATCTGGGACCGCAGGCGAAATTTGCTGCCAAATGCATCGCCTGCTTAATTTGATCCCACTGATCGTCTACATTGCCACTGGTCGTAGTTCTTAGTTCCTCGGACATTTTCTGTTCGTAGCTGTTGCGAACAGCCGAATCAGACAAACGTTCGACGGCCAATCGGATTTGTGGCCTGCGTCGATGGTCATTCAGCTGCAGCAAAAATCGCATTAAAACTAATGCATGGTCCGAATCGACGTACGTGGTCCAGTATGATCTACAGTTCTGGAC
>LUCM01011164.1:110370-133120 GCA_008360955.1 Fasciolopsis buskii | reverse complement strand
ACAGTTGCAGCGTCTTAAGAATGACCGCGAAAACTGGTGGGTTAAGGTAGTCGAGGAGATGGAAGTAGCGGCCGCTTTAGGTAACAGTCAAAGACTGTTTAGGCTTATACATGACAGCGGTGGGCGACGAAGTCGTGTGCGATAGGAATGGCGAGCTCATCCATGGTAGGCAAGAACGACTGGACCGTTAAGCTGAGCACTTTATTGGTCAGTTTAGCTGGTCGCACGCTAACGTATTTAGCGACGAACTTCCACCAGTCCTCTTCAAACTGGGTAAAGAATCTTTGATGAAATCGATTACCGTCCTACTTCGCGTATTCTGTTATCGTAGGGTGAGTCACTGATTGTACCCGTCTTCAAGAAGGGCACACGGAGTGACTGTATCAATAATCATGGGATTAGTTTACTTCCGAGAGTTTTAGCTTTGGAAATGCTGCGTCGTTTGACTCCGATTTGCGAGAGTATTATCCGCGAACAGCAGGCCGGATTTCGGGCAGGTCGAGGTTGCATTGACCAGATGTTCAGTCTTCGCCAAATACTGGAGACGCGCCAAACACCGAAGCCCTGCGATCGTAGTCTTTCTCGACTTGAAAGGCGCGTTCGACTCCGTGAATCGACCAGTACTATTCACTGCTTGCCATCGGAAGGGTATGACCACGAAGTTCGTAAACCTGTTGCGAGCATTGTACTTGCATACCTATGGTCGCGCGAAGGTATGAAGTTTATTCGAAACGACCAGTAGTGTTCGACAAGGATGTCTCATCTCTCTATTCGTCATGGTCGAGGTGATGGAAGATGCTCTAGGTCTTCAGAATGTAGGAGTTGAATTGGGGAATGGAGGGAAGCTGTGTGATCTAGATTACACAGACGACGTTGCGTCCGTCAGAATCCGCGGATTATGCACTACGTGCTCTACGTGCACTAGACAGACTCCCGAGGTCTGTAGCTCGGCTTGGCATGTGCTTTGCACCTTCAAAGGAGGAGGAAATCTACCTCTTCAAGATGTTCGAAAGGAACTGATATTCAAGAATCTTCACGATGAACAAGGAAATGAAGCAAAGGGCATCATCAAACAGAAAGATCGTTCCACCACAAGTCAAAGATGCATCTGGATTACCTGCAAGACTACGCAAACCCCAAGAAATCACAGTTGTTTATGGACCGTCCCAAAATTTGGGAAAATATCAAGATCAAAAGAGCGACTGAAAACGGGAGATAGGAAAAACGCCGTATACAAAGTCAAGCGCATGGAATGAGACAAGTGGTATATCGGTCAAACCGGGAAGAAGGAGGCCAATCAAAAGTGCGATCACAAACTAGCCACAAGGAGACAATCAACTCTCTCTTATATCTGTCCACGGAGATCAAGAAAGACAAACTCAATCTGGATAATTTTGAAATTCTGGATGGAGCAACCACGAGGTGTGCAAGGGTTTTTGGAAGCTTGGTATTCTTCGAATAACAATCAACGGACGCATCGAATTGGATCACATGTATACTCGGACGAAACGCGAACAGTTCAGCCGATTGAGGAAAACAGAATTCGCAATGAGGACATCACCTTAACTGGTGATAAAAAGTTTGCGATTTAAATGTCAAGTTCAGAGATCAGAACGCCAGGGAAACCCAAAACCTGAGCTTCGACTGACACGGATCCTCAAATCCATCGAAACGCAACGTGGAGTCTAATATACAATGTAATATAGTGTTCACTATGCTCCACCGATGACGTCAAGAATTTCGTTGATCACATCATCACTGTTCAGCATTGAACAGGGGGAAAGGCCTACTGAACACTGCCTTTCTCACCAAATGAATATGTAAGGTGGATAAGGACTGGGTCTACAGGGGCGGGAAAAATCCAAGAACGGCGTAATTGCCGAAACATGGAAGTTTAAATGTACAAACACACTTTCTCAACTATTGTGACTCGACAGAAAATGAGAAAACGATCCCCGCTGTTCGCGGTTCGCTGTTACATCCTTCAGTGTCTCCAGCCAACTAGTTGTCGGATCTCCCAGACTCCAACCACTAATACGTGAGACCTGCTTTACCTAAACTGGTTGCACATTTTCTCATTCCTTACTGTCAGTTTATGGTTCGGCCTTCATGTGGTTTATTCCACATCATGGGATGGAAGGAAAACGGCACGGTGGTGTGGACGAGCTCCCCTCTTGCGCAACACGTGACCCAACCGACCATTCTACTGAGCTCGATACACTGTAGTAGAATGTCCTCTGAACCGGTATACAATGCTAGATCCCTTCGCGTTGCTTATGCGACCACTTTATCCAGTCGTAGCATTAGTTAGCAAGCACTGGTAATCGGAAGCTTCCAAGCGATTAGCATCCTAAGCACGCAAATTTTATATCCCGCAACCATACTGATAGACGACAATTCGTCGTAGCTCGGCCCGTTACCACATGACCTATTGAGACCTTGTTTCTATGGTTATCACCCCCCCATCCGTTTAGCGAAGCCGTGGTTGCGGGACATGCCGTTCTCGCTACACACGTCTCCGTGATATGGGAACTGAGTGCATCGCAACACAGCGCACACGATCCCACCAAAACACCAGATCTGCAAAGTGCTCTTCAATCTAGCGTATGAGGCCCGAGCTTTCGACACAGGAATGTTCAACCCTACTGCCAAGAAACCATTCTTCGCCACGTAGCTGCTGAGATAAATGAGAGAATAAGCAAATACTAGTTGCTCCCAACCGAGTATAAAGCTCAGAACTGCTGACGTCTAATCTTATGACAGAACTTTACACTTTGTGAACGCAAACCACATCCAGAATGAAGTTACAGATTTTATCAACCCGTTTAGCGCATGCAACCTGTCTCGTAGATCCAAACAGGCAGACAGGATCGTCTGAGTAATCTGAACCATAATTTTTCACCATTTGCCAGTTCGATACGAAAATAATATAGACTCTTTAAAGCATATTCTATTACCTTGTTGACGACGAAGTTGAACAAGAATGGTGGGAAGACACTGAACATCGTCGGCCGTTCAAAATGAACTTGATAATGTACCAAATACCCTTGCTCGACCATCGATACGCTCGTAATAGATTTACGGGCTTCTGTGGCACACCTTTCTGTTGAGAAGTGAATAGAGCTGTTCGGTCTACTGAGTCGAAGATTTCTTTCAAGTCGAGAAAAACTACGGTTGACGGTGTATGTGTAGCGCCTCAAGTAGTTGTCGAAGGGTGAAAATCTGGTCGATGCAACCTAGACCTAGGCGAAATTCAGCTTGATGCCCACGGACGGTACTCTCACGAACCGGTGATAAAAGACGCAGCTTTATCAGAACTAAGACCTGAGTGATTATTAAAAGTAAACCGATCCCACGACGATTACTATACTCACTGTGTAGTATTCTCTTGAAGATGGATTTGATAAGTGACTCGCTCCATAACAACGGCCTGCACTCCGAGTTTCGACTTTTACGGAGGTATTTTTATCAAGGAATCATCTAGTTTTCTGTGAAGCATTAAAAATGGATGTAGTAGAAGGGGCATGCCCCATAGCCCTTAGGGCCCAATACACAAAGACCCAATGAAGAGAACTGGGAGCTCGTCGGGACCGGTTGATTCTTCCAGCCTTAGTAATTAAATGTCCGACTCTATTTTCGATCCCGTTTAGGGGGGAGGAGGAGGCAAGCGACACCAGTATCCGCAGCTACTGATGTCAAACTAGCATCTTGGGCTGGAAATGGGGACGAGGCGAATCAGGTAGGTATGTCGTCCGCAAAATAGGTATAAGTAACAACGCAAGATCCGGCACCACCGACAAATACCGTAGTGTATGACAGTAAGACTCATAAGATTGTTGGTGCGTTAATATGCTTGCCACTTTATTATGCGGGTACGTGCGCGAAGTCTTGCAAGTAACAGCATACATTAGAGAGAGAAAACAAGTTCTCAAGATCGAATGCCATCGGAGCAATAAGGGGTTAGAGTAGAAGGCAGCTTTCAGTTCATTCGCTATCCAAAACGTGGAGAAAAAGACGTCTCTCCACTGGTTCCGGTGAAAATGCTAGGTAACGGAATAGGTAAATCGAGAGTAAGGATAGGCCACTACCAACTATGTCTCCTGCACCCGTAAAGCAGCAGCAACAGTCCGAAACACTGATCATTTTAAGTTTGAATCACAAGAAGCATTTTCCCCATAGCTTCGGTCCTGCCCTCAGTAGTCCTGTCTTTAAGGCTCACGGTGTCTACCTCGCCACATAAGTAGGCTGCGTTATTATAGCCACCCTAAATAATCTTACTGCCCGATGAAATCAGGTAGCTGGAATCTCCTACTTCGACCGTTGATAACGCCAACACAGGTGCATTATGCTTAATATTTCGTTGAAGAGTTCAATGATCAATGAGAATAGCCGCGGGGTCTTGAGCAACAATGATATCACTATCGTTATTCACAGGGATGCTACGAAGAAACCATTGATTTCTTGAAAACTATAAATGAAACGAGAAAGGAATAGGCACTTCTCCGGATACATGCAAAGTCCCAGGATATGAAATTTAGTAGACTGCGCTGGTTGAGTCACATGTTGCGTACGGCGAACACTCGTCTACCATATCGTGCCCTTCCTATCCCGCGTTCCTCCTATGAGTGGAGGAAGCCATGTGGAGATCAACGGATAATGTGACAACGTGGGATGAGAAAATCTACAGTGGACTTATGTAAAGTACGTGTCTCAAACCTTCGTGGTTGGAGTCCGAAAGACCCGTCAACTAGCTGGCGCGAGACACTGAAGGTTATGGCAACGAACCGTGAACAGTGGCGATCGTGTTGTCATTTTCTATCGAATCAGAATGATCGAAAAAATGAGTTTGTACAGATAGACTGTGTTCCGTTTGTTGGCTACAGCTGCGTCTGATCTTGTCTCACCTGCGTACGTCCACTCCCTTGGATACTCACTCCTTATATAGACGTATGTAGCCTTTGGAAAAAGCAGCGAGCAGTGAGGCTTGCCTTGCTGTTTAACGCTGAACGATGATGCGGATGATTCACAGCTCCAACACATTTCGGACTGTCCCCGTAAGGACATCCGTCAAGAATATCACCGATCGTAATCACCCAAAGAGGGGGAGGAGTCGGAAGACAAAAAGGTTTTCGGGAACATGGTTTGTTGTGAGTTCGCGCACTAAACGAATCATTACAACTACAGTACTTCGTTGCGCTGGGCGAGGAAACCGCTGATGACTGCACAGCAGCAATTACGAGAAAGTTGATTTCTGAGCGCCAGTTAACGCCATCTGGTGCGTAAACAAGCAGACATTAGCAGGCGCGTAAACAAACACATTAGCAGGCGCGAAAATGTCAGCCTACAACCGACAAGTTAAAACTAGATATGATGACTCAATCTGATGGAAATATAGACGCGCTACTGAAGCAAAACTTAGCAAATGCCAATTCGCAAAGTAGTCATCACCAGAATTCATAGGTAGATTCAAGAACACAGCTACGTGTTATGCCCCGGGACGACTGAACCACGTGCCTTCTACCATCACGCTAAGGTGCCAGTAACTCATTTCATCCCAACTTAGAACACTACCGTTATATGACTGAATCACGCCACTTATCTCTGTACACTTGGTTTGCGGACAAAAACGAAAACCGAGAGGAGGCAGTCGGATGGACGATGAACAGTAGCTCATGTACTTTCTACTTTCAATGTGAGCTTTGATATCTTATTATGTGCAGGACCAGTGTCGATTTGCGTCGTACCGTTGCCGAAAAAGGCGAATCGCAAGTAATATAATCATTGATTGCCCGCATTTCAATGGATTGGTTATCTCAGGATAAGAAATGGGTAGGTGTTTCGGGCTTCGAGTCGGCTACTCAGACACGACGCACCTCGAAATGCTTCCAAATGACCGCGCGTCTAAAATAAAATTTGGTAAAAGTCCTGTGCAATGTCCTATCGTGAAAGTATTCCCACTGAGGTGCCACAACGAAAGCGAATGTCCAGGGCTCTACACCAAGTTGACTTATCTTTGGTAATCATTCGAGAGATATCTGAACCCTGATTCCAAACCAACCACTGACGGCACGCGGAGCATACGGCGGCACTGTCATTGGCATCTGTGGAAAAAGTGTACTGGGTATTCAGTTCGAAGGGCGTATCAGTCACCGATTCTCAATGGGTCACGTGACCTTCAGGTCGTTCTGTTATCTTGTGGGTTAGACCACTTGGTCAGGAGTTTGAGATAGGGTATACTAAGTCAACCTTCTACTTCGTTTCGGGGAACCGGATAGGGTTAAGTTCACAGAGGAATTATGGGTCCCGATGCATAGCCGACTAAGTGGATGTGAACAGGGAAACTATTATGTGAACTCTACGTAACGTTTCTTTCCCTCTTTCTCGTTCATTGTTTTCACCCATGGCCAAGATTTCTAGGGCACACGATGTGTTCAGACCTATGAATATATATATATATATGCATACATATATATATATATGTATGCATATATATATATATATATTCATAGGTCTGAACACATCGTGTGCCCTAGAAATCTTGGCCATGGGTGAAAACAATGAACGAGAAAGAGGGAAAGAAACGTTACGTAGAGTTCACATAATAGTTTCCCTGTTCACATCCACTTAGTCGGCTATGCATCGGGACCCATAATTCCTCTGTGAACTTAACCCTATCCGGTTCCCCGAAACGAAGTAGAAGGTTGACTTAGTATACCCTATCTCAAACTCCTGACCAAGTGGTCTAACCCACAAGATAACAGAACGACCTGAAGGTCACGTGACCCATTGAGAATCGGTGACTGATACGCCCTTCGAACTGAATACCCAGTACACTTTTTCCACAGATGCCAATGACAGTGCCGCCGTATGCTCCGCGTGCCGTCAGTGGTTGGTTTGGAATCAGGGTTCAGATATCTCTCGAATGATTACCAAAGATAAGTCAACTTGGTGTAGAGCCCTGGACATTCGCTTTCGTTGTGGCACCTCAGTGGGAATACTTTCACGATAGGACATTGCACAGGACTTTTACCAAATTTTATTTTAGACGCGCGGTCATTTGGAAGCATTTCGAGGTGCGTCGTGTCTGAGTAGCCGACTCGAAGCCCGAAACACCTACCCATTTCTTATCCTGAGATAACCAATCCATTGAAATGCGGGCAATCAATGATTATATTACTTGCGATTCGCCTTTTTCGGCAACGGTACGACGCAAATCGACACTGGTCCTGCACATAATAAGATATCAAAGCTCACATTGAAAGTAGAAAGTACATGAGCTACTGTTCATCGTCCATCCGACTGCCTCCTCTCGGTTTTCGTTTTTGTCCGCAAACCAAGTGTACAGAGATAAGTGGCGTGATTCAGTCATATAACGGTAGTGTTCTAAGTTGGGATGAAATGAGTTACTGGCACCTTAGCGTGATGGTAGAAGGCACGTGGTTCAGTCGTCCCGGGGCATAACACGTAGCTGTGTTCTTGAATCTACCTATGAATTCTGGTGATGACTACTTTGCGAATTGGCATTTGCTAAGTTTTGCTTCAGTAGCGCGTCTATATTTCCATCAGATTGAGTCATCATATCTAGTTTTAACTTGTCGGTTGTAGGCTGACATTTTCGCGCCTGCTAATGTGTTTGTTTACGCGCCTGCTAATGTCTGCTTGTTTACGCACCAGATGGCGTTAACTGGCGCTCAGAAATCAACTTTCTCGTAATTGCTGCTGTGCAGTCATCAGCGGTTTCCTCGCCCAGCGCAACGAAGTACTGTAGTTGTAATGATTCGTTTAGTGCGCGAACTCACAACAAACCATGTTCCCGAAAACCTTTTTGTCTTCCGACTCCTCCCCCTCTTTGGGTGATTACGATCGGTGATATTCTTGACGGATGTCCTTACGGGGACAGTCCGAAATGTGTTGGAGCTGTGAATCATCCGCATCATCGTTCAGCGTTAAACAGCAAGGCAAGCCTCACTGCTCGCTGCTTTTTCCAAAGGCTACATACGTCTATATAAGGAGTGAGTATCCAAGGGAGTGGACGTACGCAGGTGAGACAAGATCAGACGCAGCTGTAGCCAACACACGGAACACAGTCTATATGTACAAACTCATTTTTTCGATCATTCTGATTCGATAGAAAATGACAACACGATCGCCACTGTTCACGGTTCGTTGCCATAACCTTCAGTGTCTCGCGCCAGCTAGTTGACGGGTCTTTCGGACTCCAACCACGAAGGTTTGAGACACGTACTTTACATAAGTCCACTGTAGATTTTCTCATCCCACGTTGTCACATTATCCGTTGATCTCCACATGGCTTCCTCCACTCATAGGAGGAACGCGGGATAGGAAGGGCACGATATGGTAGACGAGTGTTCGCCGTACGCAACATGTGACTCAACCAGCGCAGTCTACTAAATTTCATATCCTGGGACTTTGCATGTATCCGGAGAAGTGCCTATTCCTTTCTCGTTTCATTTATAGTTTTCAAGAAATCAATGGTTTCTTCGTAGCATCCCTGTGAATAACGATAGTGATATCATTGTTGCTCAAGACCCCGCGGCTATTCTCATTGATCATTGAACTCTTCAACGAAATATTAAGCATAATGCACCTGTGTTGGCGTTATCAACGGTCGAAGTAGGAGATTCCAGCTACCTGATTTCATCGGGCAGTAAGATTATTTAGGGTGGCTATAATAACGCAGCCTACTTATGTGGCGAGGTAGACACCGTGAGCCTTAAAGACAGGACTACTGAGGGCAGGACCGAAGCTATGGGGAAAATGCTTCTTGTGATTCAAACTTAAAATGATCAGTGTTTCGGACTGTTGCTGCTGCTTTACGGGTGCAGGAGACATAGTTGGTAGTGGCCTATCCTTACTCTCGATTTACCTATTCCGTTACCTAGCATTTTCACCGGAACCAGTGGAGAGACGTCTTTTTCTCCACGTTTTGGATAGCGAATGAACTGAAAGCTGCCTTCTACTCTAACCCCTTATTGCTCCGATGGCATTCGATCTTGAGAACTTGTTTTCTCTCTCTAATGTATGCTGTTACTTGCAAGACTTCGCGCACGTACCCGCATAATAAAGTGGCAAGCATATTAACGCACCAACAATCTTATGAGTCTTACTGTCATACACTACGGTATTTGTCGGTGGTGCCGGATCTTGCGTTGTTACTTATACCTATTTTGCGGACGACATACCTACCTGATTCGCCTCGTCCCCATTTCCAGCCCAAGATGCTAGTTTGACATCAGTAGCTGCGGATACTGGTGTCGCTTGCCTCCTCCTCCCCCCTAAACGGGATCGAAAATAGAGTCGGACATTTAATTACTAAGGCTGGAAGAATCAACCGGTCCCGACGAGCTCCCAGTTCTCTTCATTGGGTCTTTGTGTATTGGGCCCTAAGGGCTATGGGGCATGCCCCTTCTACTACATCCATTTTTAATGCTTCACAGAAAACTAGATGATTCCTTGATAAAAATACCTCCGTAAAAGTCGAAACTCGGAGTGCAGGCCGTTGTTATGGAGCGAGTCACTTATCAAATCCATCTTCAAGAGAATACTACACAGTGAGTATAGTAATCGTCGTGGGATCGGTTTACTTTTAATAATCACTCAGGTCTTAGTTCTGATAAAGCTGCGTCTTTTATCACCGGTTCGTGAGAGTACCGTCCGTGGGCATCAAGCTGAATTTCGCCTAGGTCTAGGTTGCATCGACCAGATTTTCACCCTTCGACAACTACTTGAGGCGCTACACATACACCGTCAACCGTAGTTTTTCTCGACTTGAAAGAAATCTTCGACTCAGTAGACCGAACAGCTCTATTCACTTCTCAACAGAAAGGTGTGCCACAGAAGCCCGTAAATCTATTACGAGCGTATCGATGGTCGAGCAAGGGTATTTGGTACATTATCAAGTTCATTTTGAACGGCCGACGATGTTCAGTGTCTTCCCACCATTCTTGTTCAACTTCGTCGTCAACAAGGTAATAGAATATGCTTTAAAGAGTCTATATTATTTTCGTATCGAACTGGCAAATGGTGAAAAATTATGGTTCAGATTACTCAGACGATCCTGTCTGCCTGTTTGGATCTACGAGACAGGTTGCATGCGCTAAACGGGTTGATAAAATCTGTAACTTCATTCTGGATGTGGTTTGCGTTCACAAAGTGTAAAGTTCTGTCATAAGATTAGACGTCAGCAGTTCTGAGCTTTATACTCGGTTGGGAGCAACTAGTATTTGCTTATTCTCTCATTTATCTCAGCAGCTACGTGGCGAAGAATGGTTTCTTGGCAGTAGGGTTGAACATTCCTGTGTCGAAAGCTCGGGCCTCATACGCTAGATTGAAGAGCACTTTGCAGATCTGGTGTTTTGGTGGGATCGTGTGCGCTGTGTTGCGATGCACTCAGTTCCCATATCACGGAGACGTGTGTAGCGAGAACGGCATGTCCCGCAACCACGGCTTCGCTAAACGGATGGGGGGGTGATAACCATAGAAACAAGGTCTCAATAGGTCATGTGGTAACGGGCCGAGCTACGACGAATTGTCGTCTATCAGTATGGTTGCGGGATATAAAATTTGCGTGCTTAGGATGCTAATCGCTTGGAAGCTTCCGATTACCAGTGCTTGCTAACTAATGCTACGACTGGATAAAGTGGTCGCATAAGCAACGCGAAGGGATCTAGCATTGTATACCGGTTCAGAGGACATTCTACTACAGTGTATCGAGCTCAGTAGAATGGTCGGTTGGGTCACGTGTTGCGCAAGAGGGGAGCTCGTCCACACCACCGTGCCGTTTTCCTTCCATCCCATGATGTGGAATAAACCACATGAAGGCCGAACCATAAACTGACAGTAAGGAATGAGAAAATGTGCAACCAGTTTAGGTAAAGCAGGTCTCACGTATTAGTGGTTGGAGTCTGGGAGATCCGACAACTAGTTGGCTGGAGACACTGAAGGATGTAACAGCGAACCGCGAACAGCGGGGATCGTTTTCTCATTTTCTGTCGAGTCACAATAGTTGAGAAAGTGTGTTTGTACATTTAAACTTCCATGTTTCGGCAATTACGCCGTTCTTGGATTTTTCCCGCCCCTGTAGACCCAGTCCTTATCCACCTTACATATTCATTTGGTGAGAAAGGCAGTGTTCAGTAGGCCTTTCCCCCTGTTCAATGCTGAACAGTGATGATGTGATCAACGAAATTCTTGACGTCATCGGTGGAGCATAGTGAACACTATATTACATTGTATATTAGACTCCACGTTGCGTTTCGATGGATTTGAGGATCCGTGTCAGTCGAAGCTCAGGTTTTGGGTTTCCCTGGCGTTCTGATCTCTGAACTTGACATTTAAATCGCAAACTTTTTATCACCAGTTAAGGTGATGTCCTCATTGCGAATTCTGTTTTCCTCAATCGGCTGAACTGTTCGCGTTTCGTCCGAGTATACATGTGATCCAATTCGATGCGTCCGTTGATTGTTATTCGAAGAATACCAAGCTTCCAAAAACCCTTGCACACCTCGTGGTTGCTCCATCCAGAATTTCAAAATTATCCAGATTGAGTTTGTCTTTCTTGATCTCCGTGGACAGATATAAGAGAGAGTTGATTGTCTCCTTGTGGCTAGTTTGTGATCGCACTTTTGATTGGCCTCCTTCTTCCCGGTTTGACCGATATACCACTTGTCTCATTCCATGCGCTTGACTTTGTATACGGCGTTTTTCCTATCTCCCGTTTTCAGTCGCTCTTTTGATCTTGATATTTTCCCAAATTTTGGGACGGTCCATAAACAACTGTGATTTCTTGGGGTTTGCGTAGTCTTGCAGGTAATCCAGATGCATCTTTGACTTGTGGTGGAACGATCTTTCTGTTTGATGATGCCCTTTGCTTCATTTCCTTGTTCATCGTGAAGATTCTTGAATATCAGTTCCTTTCGAACATCTTGAAGAGGTAGATTTCCTCCTCCTTTGAAGGTGCAAAGCACATGCCAAGCCGAGCTACAGACCTCGGGAGTCTGTCTAGTGCACGTAGAGCACGTAGTGCATAATCCGCGGATTCTGACGGACGCAACGTCGTCTGTGTAATCTAGATCACACAGCTTCCCTCCATTCCCCAATTCAACTCCTACATTCTGAAGACCTAGAGCATCTTCCATCACCTCGACCATGACGAATAGAGAGATGAGACATCCTTGTCGAACACTACTGGTCGTTTCGAATAAACTTCATACCTTCGCGCGACCATAGGTATGCAAGTACAATGCTCGCAACAGGTTTACGAACTTCGTGGTCATACCCTTCCGATGGCAAGCAGTGAATAGTACTGGTCGATTCACGGAGTCGAACGCGCCTTTCAAGTCGAGAAAGACTACGATCGCAGGGCTTCGGTGTTTGGCGCGTCTCCAGTATTTGGCGAAGACTGAACATCTGGTCAATGCAACCTCGACCTGCCCGAAATCCGGCCTGCTGTTCGCGGATAATACTCTCGCAAATCGGAGTCAAACGACGCAGCATTTCCAAAGCTAAAACTCTCGGAAGTAAACTAATCCCATGATTATTGATACAGTCACTCCGTGTGCCCTTCTTGAAGACGGGTACAATCAGTGACTCACCCTACGATAACAGAATACGCGAAGTAGGACGGTAATCGATTTCATCAAAGATTCTTTACCCAGTTTGAAGAGGACTGGTGGAAGTTCGTCGCTAAATACGTTAGCGTGCGACCAGCTAAACTGACCAATAAAGTGCTCAGCTTAACGGTCCAGTCGTTCTTGCCTACCATGGATGAGCTCGCCATTCCTATCGCACACGACTTCGTCGCCCACCGCTGTCATGTATAAGCCTAAACAGTCTTTGACTGTTACCTAAAGCGGCCGCTACTTCCATCTCCTCGACTACCTTAACCCACCAGTTTTCGCGGTCATTCTTAAGACGCTGCAACTGTCGACGAATCTCATTCACTTTCTTGCAGTTAAGCAGCTGGCGTTTTTGCTCCATTAGAACCAGCGTCTTTGATGGACACTAGATCTAGTACCATAGGCGAAATCTGCTGCCAAATGCATAGCCTGCTTAATTTGATCCCAATGCTCATCTACACTGCTGCTCGCTGAAGTTCTTAGTTTGTCGAACAGTTTCTGCTGATAGCTGTTGCAAACAGCCGAATCACACAGACGTTCGACGGCCAGTCGGGATTGTGGCCTGCGTCGATGGCCGTTGAGCTGCAGCAAAAATTGCATTAAAACTAACGCATGGTCCGATTCGACTTACGTGATCCAGTACGACCTACAGTTCTGGACAGAACCGCACCAACGGTAGCTTACTGCAATATGGTCGATCTGACTAAGACCACCTGTCGCTGTGCGACGCGAACTGTGTCGGAAATTCGTACTAGATAGGAATAGTTTATTGTCTGCACAAAAATAGAGCAGTCTTTCCCCGTTATCCGTTCGCTGAGCAAGCAAGGCGCACCGTCCACCTAACCAAGTTTCCGAAGCGCTAAGTTTCCAACGTGTGCATTCAAATTTCCTGCTACCAACCACTACAATGTCAGAGCGTTTGCTCTTACGAACAAGGGTGACGAGGTCATGAGAAAACTCGTCTTTTTGTATGTCAGTGTTGCAGTTTGTGGGAGCGTATGCCGAGATGACAAATAAGCTGCGTTTAACACTACTGTCCTTCCGGACACTGACTTATTCCTGGAGTCACACGGCACACAAGCGACTGTTGACTGGGATCCCGTTAAAAGTGGCGCAGTTAGTTGAATTACTCTACTCGAATCCTGAATTCGTGTTTCACTCACACAGCACACATCAATCGAAAGTGAGTCCACTGTCAGAGCCAAACACGCTTGTTGGCCAGCCTGCATTAAAGTGCGCACATTGAAGAAATCCAGATGCAGAGGCTGACGAGGCTTGAGAAAATGTGAGCTAACAGACCGAAAACCACCTACTACACTACTTGACAATAAACCGTTGCGAGTATCGGGCGTGTTATCAATGGAGATACTATGGGTAGGCAGAAGGGGCAAACAGATTGGGTTGGAGACAGAAGAGACAGGTTGAATAAAAGAGAGGGAACTCTGAGCAGTAGCATACTTATCACTACCCACCCCGCTCGATGCAATGGGCAGCGCGGTCCTGATTAGCCTGCGCGACGACCGATGCAGTATGGAATTATTTGTAGGCGTGTAACTCATGGAGAATAATGGACGGATACTGCTAGGGAGTCTAGCCACTAAGCAGAAGAACGATTAGGGTTCTCAACCAAAGCTTTTGGTTCTGACAAGAACCTGACCGCAAGGCAGCGGGGTACAGCTGAGTGGGCGCCCATCTACTTGGATCAATTAGTCTTCCACTCGTTTTTCCGACTGAGCTGCTAACTCAGATCAACCCCCAACTTGGAGGACCAAGTGACTATTCGTCAGGCCTCTACCCATTGACCTTTCAGGCATGATTGGATCTTCGACTTGAGATAAGCCATCCTGTATAGCTCGTTGGATCATGGAGGCACGCAAACCGCCACACCACGTGAAAGTTCTGTCTCTTTGACAGCCTCAAAGATCTGGTGCCTCGAGAAAGTCCTTTCCTTGTTAGGTAGTCGATCGTTGACTCCATCCTCAAAAAGGGCTTACGTAGTGACTGCCCTAATCATAGGAGTATTAGCCTAATCCCAGTAGCGTCAAAGCTGCTCACGTCCGTCATTCTTTACAGGTTGTACAACACGTGTGAGGAACAGGCTGGATTTCGCGCTGGTCCTAGATGCACCGATTAGTTCTTCACCCCCCGATAGGTGTTAGAGCACCATTTTACTTTTTAAAGACCAACGATCATCGTGTTCTTGGATATTCACACAGCCTTTGACTCTGTTGATAGGCCTTCAGTATGACACTGTTTGTTGTGAAATGGAGTACCTGAGAGGTATGTGTTGGTCCGGTCCTCAAAGAATTGTGCCGACATGACTCGTGTCGGGTTAGGGATTATGGGCAGCTTTCGCCACCCTTCGTCATCTGCAGTGGAGTACGACAAGGCTGGTGCTAGTTAGGTGCACTTGAGTAAAATACCAATTATGTGACGTTAACGACTGCTCCTCATCTTGCCGGATGGTTGACGGACTGTTGGTAACTAGGATTGTTGTCCGGATGCTTGTTTCCCTAGATCATTCCGTCAGTGACAAGTTTGAATGCACTGATTGGTAATCATCGTTTACGAAAGCCCATGATCTACACGGAATCTTTTCTACAGCCGTCTCGGTGACCTGTCGGAGTGTTTGCTGTGCCACAACCCAGTGTAATTTATATGAATTTGAATGCAGAAAATCTGTCTGAGGTGTCGAATCCCTGAACATTCCCTGATGGGTGAATCCAAAAATGAGCACTGAAAACAGCATTTTCCTTCTCACATGAATTTGCTTATCAACATGTAATTCCATGTGTTATCATCAACATAATCCCAGTGATGCTCGTATCACTTGGCACAATGGAGTAATCATTTACACATGGGAAAATATAGTAAGCTGTGGTATGTATCATGTAATGCATTGCGCAATATAACAGGACTCAAGTGTAGCAGAAATTCACAAGACTTGGATGATTTTCACGCTTCGAATTCCGGTGTCCGTTGACATTTTTCGCTGGAAGTCGCGAGTTAGATAATCTTTTAACACCGCTGTTCGCTCGTCCACCGCCGACACCAGTGGGACTCCAGTAAGGAAATCGTAGGAAAAGTATGCTTTACACCAAATCAGTAACAATTGCTTCATCATACTCTGGTTTGCAGCATGCATGTAGTCAAAAATAAACAGACTCGAAAAGAAATGGGCCTACGTGATGTCTTTGTTTTTAAATTCGGTATGTTACGATCGGCGATGATAAAATCCCTTCAGAACAATGGTAATAGCTAACGTTGTCGTTATGGTGCTCAACTAGCTCTACCTAGGACATCACTTATGGGACCATGTGAGCGAACACGCACTTGTGTATTCTCTGTCCCTATTTTCATACCGTTTTTAATAAGATTCCTTGGCTCATCAAAAGACCAGCTAAGACAAAAATGGTTTCGATGTTCGACCAGAAATGGGCCACAGCAAGGAGCTCCTCAAAGGCGATAGACCATCAGTGTTCAACCGAACTGCTCCCGTTGTATATTAATTTAGCATGGCCTGTTCCAGAACTCTGCATACACGTCCAATCTGAAGTAAGCATGTTTGCCCCCAAGAGTTCTATTTACTGTTGTTTCATCAGTGCCAAGTAAAATATTTAGATCACAGAGACCATTCAGATAAAGTCCGTGCAAACTGCGGAGTAACTCCGACGGATTTTGCTGACACCCCACGCGAATGGTTGTTCGTTGTTTCACATGCCAAATAGATCGAGGTTCATTGGTGCGTAACTCTTCTCTGTTGACTAGCAAGCTGACCAACGAGAAATTCCAAAGCACATTATATTTTACTTCCTTATATAATCCGAAACATCCCTAGCTAAGCAAAACAGCAATTTCATTAGTTTATTCGGCGATTGTTGTGCGTCTTAGGGGTAAAGCGTTATGGAGGGACGAGCTCGCCCAAAAGTAGTGCTTGCATTTTAGTACGTAATTTGAAATGTTCTTCGGTTTGTGCCTCACCCTTGCTCGAAAGATTCGGTTCACGATCGCTTATTAATGTTAGCATCAACACCGGTGGATCCCCATAATCTGCCGACATAACTGGTTAAGTTCACAGGTAGCCTTTGCGGTCTAACTTCCCCCGCATCATGCGGTGGGTATTAATGGTAAATAACAATCTGCTATCTTCCTGTTTGTTACCACTTGACCTATTTGAACCTTGTGTGGCTCTGTATCACTTCAAGCCTCAGAGTCATGGTTGACATTCCTCCACATTTGTGTGGTGGCCCCCGGCGGCCGCGGGTGCACTCATACGCCAAAAGTCATAAAAATGACATTCTCGTCGACTGTCATTAATGGTTCTTTCGATGAAGTGGCAGAATGCATTGTGTCAAACGTGTGACCAGCTATATACAGTTATGCTTCTCTATTGCTTAAGTTCTGGAAGTCTCTGTCATTTTTCTAGTGGATTCGAACGTTCTGGGTGTTCAGCAGTTAGTTATACGAAGATGTACCCTCTTTATCCGTGAGCTTGTCCTTGTTGCCTTCGAGACTGGCTTGAGGATTCAAGGAAGTAGGCAGCTTTTGCGGTTCTTTGAATTCATCTAATACTGAATCATTCTCTTCTGGTGTTATTTGGGAGAAAAACGGTTTCGTTGTCTGTATGCACTATTTGGGCTTACTGCAGATGACTAGTTCAACTTCTACCAGAGGAACATCTCAGAAGGGTGGGTACTAAAAGTCATTCAGGACGATAGTGCTCCTCCGATAGTTGGACAGTGAGTGTATTGAAACAATCACCGATGACGGGTGCTATCGGTTTCATTCCACAAAAACAATCGCAGTAAGTGGAGAGAATCTAACAGCGCTGACTCGCAATATGTAGCTGAATCCTTTCTGGTTCTCAGGGCAGTATAATAGGATTCCATAAAATCCCGGTGAGGCTTTCATCTTTCATCTTCCTCATTGGGTTGAGGGTTGCCTGGATAATCACGATTCCCTTACTGTACATAACTTTCGTGAGATTTGTGGACATCAATGTACTCCTTCGATCAAAATAAACGAATCTGGGAGTGTCAAAGATAGAATAGTTGGCAAATGCAGACTATAACTGGACGAATTTATGTTTGCACCAGAGTTGGTGGGTCACAGCAACCCGTTGTCGCCCGGTTCGTTACCACATCTGACCATTGGGACCTTATGTGATTACATTATTATTATTGTGCACAAATCTGACTACACATCATGTGTAATGGGAACCATGGCAATAAAGAAAAACGGTGAGCGATAACAAAAAAAATTAATGTGCAAAGGTCACCACATAATAGTTCGATTTCCCATCTCCACGTCATCGGCTATCTATCGAGATCCACGGCGGCATGCGAAGCATATACCTGTGTGCTCATCGGCATCTGTGGAGGAGAAGCACATTGAGCAACTAAGGTGTCTGGTTTCATCCGAAGGGCATAGGAATTAAGCAGCCATCAGCCCCTAGTGGGTCACGTGACCCTCAGATCGTCCTGCTACCTTATGGGTTGGACCATATGGTCAGAGGCTCGGGATAAGATCTAAATCAACCCTTTGCTTCGGTCTTGATAACCGGATAGTACCGAGCCCCCAGAAGAATCATGGGTGAGCCGTGTGTTTGTCGCTTCAAGTCTCAAGGTTGAGGTTGCGGATCCCCCCTCCTATAGTGAATCTTAACGATTATGGAATATCCTGCTTCCACTACACATGCTTTGAGCATGCGATAAAAAAGCGGGACTATTCGTCGACGATTGTTAAAAAATGGCGATTGCAAATGTAAGGGTACCTTTGAAATCGGTGCTCGTTTTTTTAACGATATGGTCTTTAACAGTCTTTAAGATATTCTGATGTAGATTTTGTGCACATGAGTGTAACGCACCACACGACTCCCAAATGAACGGTAAATTCTTAGATCGGACAAAGTGGACCATCCTGGTGATCTTTGAATAACAAAAAATCATGTAACTCGCAATTTCCCGTTTTTCGACGTCGCGCCAGTGTCGCGAAAGCTGTCAGCTGCGCTGTTGTCTTCACCCCGTCTTTACATTATGTCATAGATAAATTCCGGCAGTTCATTTTTCTCTTTGATTTTTGTCACTTTGTCTTTTTCAGTTCCATCGTATATAAGAGGAAGTGTCTCAGGTAGACACTGGCGTCATTTTCTTGCCGCGGGGTGTCAGTGCCCCGGAGAAAAAGGCAACTAGTTCTGACGGAAATGAGAATGTCTGATGTATCGGTTTAAACTACCAGTGATGTGTAATAGTCCACCATGGCAACATTAACCTTCATGATATCCTTTTCAAGAGTTTTGAATGCGGCTAAACATGCTACGGAGTTAGGAACGCATTTGTTACCAGTGGATTTGTCTTATAGCACAAACTTGAACTTAACTATGAATAACAGGCAAACATTTCCATCACTGTTTGCTTTGCGTTGGGATCACGCGGGGTTGGGTCTTTCTTTTAGGATCCGGTCTAGTTGTTTCGTTTCGGACGAAGAATCCATCAAAATGGGTTTCTTCACGCGGTATAGTGCGTTTACATCAATTCACTTTCATTCCATGCTGTTTCATGATTTGGAAGAGCGTAGCGAAATTAACAATCATGTTAATCTCGGGTGTTGCCGCAGATGGTGGCACTATCGATGTAATCAAATGTTTCACACGAACCTTCGTTTTTGATTACTTAGTCTGTCACACGTTGGAAACGAGCGACACCATTTGTTCCACCGAGAGGAATGCGTCTACATTGGAAGGGGTTGCCGCGTGATTCTGCTTCGACTATTGGGATATAGTGGTAGGCTTTTTTTAAGGCCAGTAGCACTTTAGGGCTCGTGGCGTGATTGATTTCCGATCACACAGAAGTCTTACGGAATGTGCATCAAGGTATGGTATCAGTTACGTTTTTTATAACCGGACTTGTCACGAGTGCTGTAGCCCTCCGCGAGACGACTGAGGGTTCGATGATGCCCGTCTTTGATTTGGCGATTGACCTCCAAACGTGTAAACTGTTCGTCTCCTGTGGTACGGCGCTGGGGTTTCATTACAATCAGTTTGCAACCATAGAATAGGTTAGAATAGCTCTGGTTTTGGTGTTAGATATTCCGCCCAAAGAGGGCGTACTTCGTTGACCACCAAAAGAATCTCCACTATAATGAAGACCGGAGTTTATCCCTTATATTGTATGGCGCTATGTAGTAAAGAAGGTAATGCATCTGCACCTAAGCTGAATAAAGCCATTAGTTTGGACCGATTATCCATCGTTTTAGTGTTAGATAGAGACAAAACTGCAGTCTCTAGCACACCAGGAGAATGTGGTGGATGCCATCGTGTCAGTGGGCTGAAATTCCCATTTGTCGGAATGTACAAAATTAGACGACGATCGAATTGTATCCTGATATGAAGTAATGGCTTGCATGCCCACCTTACCCAACGAGTTGTACAAGGTCGTTTATCTTAAGCCAAAGATCTAGTCATGCCGGGAAGGTCTGTAATTAGAAGCTTGATGAGGTAGTTCTCATCCTCCATGTCGGGGAAGGTGATTTGTACCAATTATTCATTCTGAAGAATGAATGGAAAAAAATTACTCCAAGTGAATGGGTTTCCACCGTAATTTTCGCTGCCGTATGGACAGGTTTTCGCGAAAACCAAAGGCTCTGCTCGAGAATCCTCATTGTTCTGCCCAGCAGTCGGACCCTCTAGCATTACGCACCCATCATTTCAAGCGAATTGGGAACGAATTCCACACTGCGTCGGTTGTCGCGCAGAATAATCAGGATCGTTTCGAGCGGGGTGTGTAGTGGTGGTTGTCCTAATACTCAGCTCCCATGCTGGGTTGACGCCCCATTGCCTCGTGCATCAAACTTGTTTCGGTTCCCAAAGAGAAGACCCCTTCTATCGTGTGGCCAATTTCGAAATATCGTTCACCCAAATGCCTCCAGTGTCCTGTCTATAGAGAACCCTAACAAACTTCCCTCTTTTGACATAGGGACCGTACCACGAAAAATTGTGGCTCGATAGCCTTGTCTAGTGATAAGGTTAGTGGAAGGGCAAAATGCACTAAAACCACTACCTAAACCTAAGTGTTTTCAATTAACTGCCTTCAATTCAGGTGGGGTAACAAACTACCCTGGGTTTTTTGTGACATGCTACAAGCATTGCAGTGAAGGGAAGGGTACATGTCCCATAGCCGCTAGGCCCCACTACACGGGACGGGGGGAAGACCGACAACTTTGACCCTGAAACTTGGAGTGGCACAGAACCACGTAAAATCACACTAGGTCTAGTGTGGTAACGAGCTGGGCGACAGCACATTGCCGTCTACCAATGGTAAAACAATTGGAGCTTTTGAAATGTACGTATGCTTTATCTCCGGAGCGGGAACACAAAACCACCTCCAGAATCCCTCCTCATAGCCCAGATAAACCCCATTTTTCTCGATTCACGTTGCATGCCACATGGATCCCTCTAGGCATCGGCGTCATCATTTTGTTCACCATTAAGCAGGAGGAAAAACCCCACTGAATGTTACCTTTCTCACCGAGTTACACGCAAGACTAAATCCCATGGAAAACCGCAGACGATGGATATCCTCGACTCCAGTTGCTCTGTTGGATACTTCTCGGATGCAACGTACAACGAGACGCGTAAATCCCTGAGACATCAGTAGACAAAAACACAGAAATGACTACTAGCAGTAGTGAATATAGAATTGTTAAGAAATGGAAAAGGCTCCGGCAGTCGGCGATAGTCGCAACCTTTGGCGGCTGTTTAAGGAAACTTGTCCATGGAAGTCGAGTGTAACGAAGGTGGTTGGAGAATCCGACGGCGTCGGTTGGAGATTTGGGGGAAACATCTTTGGGAACAGTGTAGTTGACCCGCAGTCACAGTGGACCTTCCACATCTGCCTGCAAGTGAACCACTGTAGGCGAATACCAGCCCTCCGTCTGAAATGGTGATCAGGGAGATGGGCTTTCTGAAAAGACAGCCGTCCTTCACGAAGGATGGCGAAGTGTTAAAATCGGAGCTAGCAAAACTCTCGAAACCAGTCTGCAAGAAAGACCACATTCCCAAGTATTACTGTGAATCTGTGATTGTGCCGATTTGCAGGAAATGTAATGGATCCTCATGTGGGGACCACAGGAATTAATTTGGTGGGCATTGCACCAAAACTACTCCCGGCATTTTCCTCCTCCGAATATCTACTACTCTCAAAAGAAGTATGCGCGAGACAGCAAAAAATATAGAAGCTGGCCAGTGTAGGTGCAGTTAGACTACCTTTTTGGGGTCCATCCCTCGAAGCAGTGGTTGCAGACAATAGGTGATATGATCTAACGCCGAATTCAATGGAGTTCTTATATTCTTCTGTATAGTTTTTCAGCCTACCATTTTGCCATCAATCCTCACCATCCTTCGTTCTTTTTCTGCTTTAGCAAACGGTACTGTGAGATAACAACTAAAACCAAAGCGCGTTGGTGTAAAGTTAATGGTTGTACAAACTAAAGCTGGGACTATAACAAAAGTCGATGTTCACCAGAGGCATTCTGTGAATAACGAGACTACACCTTGACGTGGTGTGACGGCTTGCGTGCCTCCATGATCCAACGAGCTATACAGGATGGCTTATCTCAAGTCGAAGATCCAATCATGCCTGAAAGGTCAATGGGTAGAGGCCTGACGAAGTAGTCACTTGGTCCTCCAAGTTGGGGGTTGATCTGAGTTAGCAGCTCAGTCGGAAAAACGAGTGGAAGACTAATTGATCCAAGTAGATGGGCGCCCACTCAGCTGTACCCCGCTGCCTTGCGGTCAGGTTCTTGTCAGAACCAAAAGCTTTGGTTGAGAACCCTAATCGTTCTTCTGCTTAGTGGCTAGACTCCCTAGCAGTATCCGTCCATTATTCTCCATGAGTTACACGCCTACAAATAATTCCATACTGCATCGGTCGTCGCGCAGGCTAATCAGGACCGCGCTGCCCATTGCATCGAGCGGGGTGGGTAGTGATAAGTATGCTACTGCTCAGAGTTCCCTCTCTTTTATTCAACCTGTCTCTTCTGTCTCCAACCCAATCTGTTTGCCCCTTCTGCCTACCCATAGTATCTCCATTGATAACACGCCCGATACTCGCAAC
>LUCM01011164.1:0-108538 GCA_008360955.1 Fasciolopsis buskii | reverse complement strand
CCAACTAAGTTTGTATGCGTTCAGTTCTGTTGTACGGTTGCGAGACGTGGAGTATGCGTATGGGCGATGTTCGTCGGTTGGAGGTTTTCGACAACCGATGTTTACGTAGTATGGCTAGGATTGGATGGAGTGACCGGGCGAGTAATATTGAGGTTAGGAATCTAGTATTGGGTGCCACTTCTGAGAATAGCTTGTTTCAGCGTATGAAACTTAGTAGACTACGCTGGTTGGATCACGTGTTGCGTATGACGAACACTCGTCTACCATACCGTGCCTTATTTCTTGTTCCTCCTGAGGAATGGAAGAAGCCATGTGGAGGCCAACAGATGAAGTGGCAATGTGGGATGAGAAAATGTACAGCGAAGTTAGGTAAAGTAGGTGTCTCACGCCTTCGTGGTTGGGGTCCGAAAGAATTGTCGACTTGCTGGCTGGAGACACTGAAGGATGTGGCAATGAATAGTGAACACTGGCGATCGTGCTGTCATTTTCTATCGAATCAGAATGATTAAAAACACGTGCGTTTGTACAGTTAGACTGTGTTCCGTGTGTTGCCTGCAGCAGCATCTTTTCTTTTCCCGCCTGTGTAGGTCCACTCCCTGTTCCCTTTTGTTATTCACTCTTTTTATATAAACGTGTAACTCTGGGGAAAGGCAGCGGTCAGTGAGGCTTGCCTTGCTGTTTAACGCTGGACGATGATGGTGATGATGATGATGATGATGATGATGATGATGTACGCAAATGTTCAACTTACCACACACAAACGACTGATTGGCATGCAGTCTGACCGTCCACACTCGGCTCGAACAACCAGAGCGATGCCAACTTCAGTCCAACCACGAGCGCTCACTTGAGACGCGAAGAGTGAAGCGCAAGAATGACGTGGTATCTGGACCACGAAGGGTGGTGACGGAAGTGGAATCCTGTATGTAAGGTACTTCGTCAATACTGGAGTCTGTCTTCACTCGTCCTTTGCGGTGATCGGTTGGAGGTAATAAATAGCTCCAAGTGCTTCGAAAATTACAGCTAGTGAAAGTGTTACGGAAGAGATCAACCACATTACGAGACGCAAAATCCGGAGCTACTTTCGCGAACCTCGACACTTGTGACACCGTCATGACATCCAGCTTTTCCTCAGAAAGGGTGTCGGAGGCCACAGTTCTTAAGGATGGCAAAACCTGGTCCTTCTGCGTTATGAATGCCCGACAGCTTTTCGTATTCGACCACCGATTTCCCCGAAGGATGGTTCAAATCTAGTGGTAACAACGAGTGTGCAGTGATAAGATGTGTCGTCGTGTGTTCCGTGCAGGCAGTTGATCTCTGACTAGGTAATAGTTCTACACCGCCTTCGGTGGCTTGGACACGCATTGCACGTGCCTAACCATCGTGTTTTTTTCGCATGTACTGGGCAGAGCTGAAAGAAGCGACGTGGCAGTCAGGTCGTACTTTGGCGTAGAGTTATAAAGAAGTTTATTCCAGATTTGGCTTCGGTTTCCCGATATTCTATTTCGGACCCATTGTCTGAAGGTCGTCGTTAGCTATAGGCTCTGGGGGTGACTCAAAATCCAAGTCAGTGGCGCAGTATTCCAGCTGAAAAGTAGACTAAAACCGTGATGTCAGAATAAAGAGAGCACTGGACGGTAATATCGTAACACGGTCCTCCCGTGTATAATGAGCTTTTGGCTGTGACACTTCCCTCTTCCTCCTTCTTCCTTTCATAAAAAGATGCATGAGCAGTCGGTATTTTGTGTTCCATCCCGTGGACACGTGTGGTTAACTCCGATTGCAATCGATGAGCCCTATATTCTCCCTGATTTTTTAGACCTTGCCATCTTATGTTACCAAAACTCAGAGTCATGATTAGTGATTTCAATTCATTTTTTACTGTTTTGCGCCAATGAGCACTAGTTCTGGTTATCGTCCCAGTACTGTGTATTCAAAAGAGAAGTAAACGAGAAATAGTGAAACTTCAATGCAAAGGAGGTTACTCACAACGAACGTGAGCAAAACAGTTGTGAGGAATTCATCATTGTCTAGTACGATAACGCATTTCCATTTGTTGATGGGTGTAGTACTGCCAGGTTCTTCAGGCTAAAGCAAGCGATCTTAGGGTTCCAAAACCACATCCCTTATTTGTCCAAGACTATCTCACAAGGCAGCGGGTCGAAGTGTAAGGTCCGTAACTCATCATCACTATAATCGCTTCTCCGAGTTTCGCGTCTCATTGGAAAATGAATGTGCAAAGTGGTCAAGGAGTGGATCCATGTTAGCGGGGGAAGAAAAGAACGTCGTCGTAGCCAGCGCATGAAATGCAATCAAATTGTACACACGCACTTTTCTCAATCATTCTTAATCGACATAATCTTATTTGAATGTCCCTTCGTTTTATGACGTCGTTTGACTACGGAACTTGGTCCTTTTAGTATAGTTCAAAACACAGCAAAAAGACATCACAACATAGCGCGAAAAATCTATCTCGTCTCTCGTAGTAAAAAAAGTCTTTATTTACAATAGTTGCTGTTTATCTCAGTTTATGTAAATAATTTTTTGTTCCTTTTTTTCTATAGACGATATTTCAGAGTAGAAACAAAGGCTAGGGGATGACATCGTAAAGTTAATGACTAATTACTGTAACTGTTAGCGCAAAGTTAAAGTGGGTGCTTCGGATACCGACATACTCATTGGTACATGGTCATTTCCCCAGTTCCCCAGTTTATAGTTGCACTTCAACTACAAATAATTCATCGGGCTAACTATATCCCCTCAAGAACGTCCTTTGATATTTTTTCTTGCAAATTTTCCCCTTGTTTGTCCACAGGTGCAATCGGTACAATTAACACTGGGCTTCCCAATATAACTGTCGCAAACCCGTCCAATCCCAATCACTGTCAAGCTTCCCTAGTTGGACCAATTGGTAGCCCTCCAAACAATGGGAACGGAGTGATAATCCAAAACGGCGGCCAAAACCTGTCAATCCCAAGTAATAGTGGACTTACTAGCCTAGGAACACTTAGTGCTGCCTTACCATATGGCAACAACAACGGTCCAAATGGTATACTCCACGGCAGTAATGGGAATGGAGGTAGTCAGAGTGGAAATGGGTCATCTCCTCCGGTTGTTGGGAGTGGAGGAGACGGACCGTCGTTAAATGTAGGCGGTGCTGGAGGATCTGGCAGTAGCGCGGGGGCCGGGAGCAATAGCAGCGGGTCTGGCGCTGGTGGTGGCGCCGGGTCTGGAGGATCTGGTGGAAGTGGCGTTGGCAGCTCGGCCCCTGCACAACAACATCTAGTCCAATTCGAACCGCCTCCTCGTCCTGGTCGTGGCTCAGAGGGTCGCTGTATCAGTTTACGGGCAAATCACTTTGAGATTCGTGTTCCTAAAGGATTTTTGCATCACTACGACGTATCCATCACGCCGGAGAAATGTCCTCGTCGAGTTAATCGGTACGTCTGCGGTGCATTCTTCTCCATATGTTTTCACCCGTGATTCAACTTATCTTGATTTTTATATTTGTCCACTGATTGTGGTCTTTTTGTGCTGCCTTTTTTCGTATGAGCACGGCACAGGGGTTTACTCATGACCACTAGGGACTGACTCATTGCTAAAGATATTTGTTTACCGTTGCCAGAACGTTTTATGCTACATCCTTGGCATATGGGTTTGATGGGACAGACGTGCTCCGTAACCTTAGGGGCCCCGCTACACGGAGGACCAAACGGTCCCAGCGGCAATGACCATATGTGCAGAATCACATGCATGGTCCCAACTGGATACAGAACCACGCAAAATTCTCTAAGTTATTAGCAGAACTATCCAAAGTGTGAATCTGTGGCTGATCAGGTTACGATGATCCTTGCAGAAATAGACGTAAAACATAAAAATCCCACGAATTTTGATGCTTCGCCGTAAAAATGTACAACAGAATAATAAAAGTACCAAGTCACCGGAGTTTCTTAAACAATGGTGATAGCTATTTGTTGGATGACGAGTGCGCACCATTCGAAAAAGGTGACGACTGCTTATTGATTTCTGAATGAGATTGTGGACGGCGGTTGGTACGTACGAATGTGGAGCATTTGCTTCGTCATCCCAAGAGGCCAACCGACTTATCCGCTCATTGTTCTCGCTGTTAACAGAACCTCCGATTCCAGTTTCATGGGGAGGCGATTAGACTGATCGATGTGGTTGAGATTTAATCGCTTACTGGCTTACGTTGGTGCACATATCAGCTGTTCGAAATGTGTCCGATCCACAATATTAGACATAGGTAACGCCAAACATCGTTAGAGTGGATGGCTATTTTATGAGGCTGCTGGGGTCCCTTACAGGGCTTTCCAGATTTCCCATAGATACAATCGTGATGCTTCATTCGTCGAGTCTTTAACTCCTCGAGCATCCTCTTCGCAGGGAATCTTACCAGCTGACCGAATTGCATATCGTTTTTCATCGTTTGCTTCCCAAATATGTGCACTTGAGATGTTTCAGTGTGTTCTCAGCCCATCCGTTAGATACTTTTAGTCCATGTTTTAAGTGAAACATAATTTCGTTTTTTTTTCATGTTAAGGTTTTCGTTCTTAATCGTGTATCATTCATTTTGTTCATTTTTCTTCAAACCTAATCGCGATTTTGGGTTCCTTTAAAAATTGGAACACTGTATTGTCCCCTGGCCAAAATAGTCGGTTATCACTGTTCGTTATCACTATTTTCCTTTCACGAGGCATGCTTTGTGGTGTTGTGACTTCTCAGTTCAACTACGTTGTTACTGAAATTGGTATCCTAAATGATGTTAACTCTCATTCTTTTTTCAGTGAGATCATCGAGACCATGGTGAATTCTATGCACTATCAGAAGTATTTTTACAACCAAAAACCCGTATTTGACGGTCGCCGGAATATGTACACTCGTGATCCACTTCCAATTAGTAAGGAAAAAGTAAGAGAAATTTATCACTCATCATTGGCAAACAAGGCAGAATTGTCACATGGGATATTTTGCATCAAATTCATGTATGCCTTACCAGCTGAATTCTTGAAATCATGTTTATTTATCCCCCTTTGTGTTCTTTTAAATATCAGGTCGAACTTGAGGTTACGTTGCCCGGAGAAGGAAAAGACCGTGTATTCCGTGTGGCGATTAAACATGTTTCTGAAGTGTCACTCTTCGCTCTGGAAGAGGCTTTAAGCGGGCATATCCGACATATTCCTAACGATGCCGTTATCTCACTGGACGTCATCATGCGCCACTTACCGAGTATGAGGTAAATTTAATTGATGCTTTATAGGGTCTTCATCTCAAAGTATCAGCTTCACTACTGTTTTACTCTTTGTAACGGTCGTTCTTTCAGCTACACTCCAGTTGGACGGTCATTCTTTCAAAATCCGGACGGATATGAAAATCCTTTGGGTGGAGGTCGTGAGGTATGGTTTGGATTCCACCAAAGTGTCCGTCCTTCACAGTGGCGCATGATGCTCAACATCGACGGTAAAACGGCTCATTTTACCTTTTCATATCATTACTCTCATCAGATCATTACTTACCACAATGTTTCCGATAAATTTTTTGTCGTGCAAAACTTCGAAATTGCTTCCGAACTTACCCGCGTTTTCTCATTCAGTTTCCGCCACGGCGTTCTACAAAGCACAATCCGTGATTGATTTCATGTGCGAAGTACTTGATATTTCGGATAAGAATGAACAACGTCGTCCACTTACAGACAGTCAACGTGTGAAATTCACAAAGGAAATTAAGGGTACGTTCACTCGATATCAATAGGATTTACGCTGTTGCATTTGTATATCCTACTTTGTATATCCTACTATCCTACTTTCCGATTGCTATTACCGTTACCTTAAAATGCCTTCCTTTGTGTGATTGACCTGACGTTTACTTGCGAATCGGTTACCGTGCGTCTGACGAACCCTTCTTTGGTTCAAAGGCAGTTGTCAGCGATTCGCTATGTACTCGGAACGTTTGTTAGTAGTCGTGAGTGTACAGCTCCAAGATCTGAATCTGCATCCACTTGTGGATCAATGTGTGACTATTTTTGACTTGTCTGTTCGTGTACCCCTAGATGTTGCCTGTTCGCACATGTTTCCGTCATTTTTTATTGAAGCGGCTTCTCTCGCATAGATCGGTGTTGTGTCTGTGCTATGACAAATGTATTCGGATTTATGGTGTCAAGACTTTTGACCTGGAAGTAAACCTTTGATAGAGGAATAAAACAGTTTTTGGAGTTAGTTGTTTTTTCGTTATTTTTTTGTCACGAGTGTCACCATCCGCTTCTCTGATTAATGTAATGTGGTTTGGATGCCGTGAGGCGTGAACATTTTATTATAGCTAGGCCTACATCAGTGAAAAGACTTGCTCATCGTTTCTCTAGGTAACCGCTGATGTCGGCAGGTTAGGATGTGGAGGCAAGGAAGTATTGATTAGTTGGTTGATTATCTTGGATTTCTACTTACGTTAGCTACGACTTTGTTAGCACTCTTACACAAATGCGCAGCGGAATTCATACGAGGAACTTTCCCGCATACTGCGGTCAGTGCGTAACTTGAGGTCGGACTTGCGTTTTCATCTCCTATGTGGCCGGTTTAAACCACAAGACTACCCCAACCGAATGAATAGGTGCAGTTTCTCGAGGAATTAGCGGAATCCATCTCGAACAAAAGACCACCCTAGGAACCAACAAAAAGTTGACAAACTAGTAGATCTTATCCATTATTCGATTGTCCGCCTTAACGTTACTCTTGTGATTTTGATAGGTTTCGTATTTCTTGTTCGCCATCAGATTACTTGCTGGTGGGCGTTACCTTATTACTCAGTTATGATCTTTCACTTGTTTGAACTTTTTGTTCTTGAGCAAGATGTTTTTCTACAAATAAGGGTTTCCAAGTTAAAATACCCTTTCATCATTTCTGCAACATATAAATCTAAGCAACTAGTGTATTGCCGTTTTTCCTAAATATCATACCCCTCTGTTTGGTTCCGACGCCCGGATTCGCCTGATTAATGATCACTGAAGATTACCGGTGAAAATTACGGAAAGATTTTTTGAATGTATTATCTATGTCCTAGATTGGATTTATCCGATCACCAGTAGTAGTCACAGCATAGTTAGAGAGAAACAGGGACTTCTGTTTTGCAGATACACCAGGTGATAAATGGCTTTCAAAAATTTATTTGTATCTGCCTAGTTTCAGTTCACTGTTTGAAGACTTTTTTTACAACGTGTGTAAGAGGTATGCTCCATATCCGCTAGGGTCCACTAGATGGGAAAGGGAAAGACCGGCAACCGTGACCCTAAAACTTGCTGTAGCTTAGAACCACATAAGGTCTCGTTTGGTCACATGTGGTAACCAGCAGGGCGACGGCCTACCACCGCCGCACGTCATATGCTATCAGAACAGAAAAAGAATTGGTGCTTCAAACTTCTGCGACTTCCAGCGAACCATCTGCAGGGATAATTGATTCGTACCCTTCTGCTAGAACACAAAGTCTTAAGTGGAGGCAATGGGCTGTGGTCCATGTTGTATCCGATATTTGTTGCAAAGTGTTTCAACAATGTAACGCGGTAAGCAGGCAATCGTGGGTAGTAGAATGTGGTTAATTTTGGCGCTGTTACTCCGATTTACGCCGCCCCCCCAGTCAACCCAGACGCTAAGCGGTTAAGTGAGCAAGTCCATGCACCTACGCGCTCCGGACAGTGGCTCCGCAAACAAGTGGGGTTCAATAGTAGGGCTTGCGTGGCTCGAGAAAGGATTCGAGGTGCAACGGCCAATCAACGAAAAGGATCAAGGACGCTTGAGATTGGCATTCTGACCGCGCAGGTAAAAAACAGTACCATTTACCGATTGGCTATGTCGGTAAAGGCCTTACGGGTGAAAATCTACCACGTCCCCGCCACCAGCACTGCTTGTCCCCGGCCGATTATTTACCGAGACCAAGTATAGTTCTCGGTTATTTGACGTTTAACGCATGATTGTAGTGGAAAGGGCGCCTCCATAGCCGCTGGGGTTTACTACGCCACGAGAGAGAGAATCCTGTCACGAGACTGCACCTTGACGTGGTGTGGCGGTTTGCGTGCCTCCATGATCCAACGAGCTATACAGGATGGCTTATCTCAAGTCGAAGATCCAATCATGCCTGAAAGGTCAATGGGTAGAGGCCTGACGAAGTAGTCACTTGGTCCTCCAAGTTGGGGGTTGATCTGAGTTAGCAGCTCAGTCGGAAAAACGAGTGGAAGACTAATTGATCCAAGTAGATGGGCGCCCACTCAGCTGTACCCCGCTGCCTTGCGGTCAGGTTCTTGTCAGAACCAAAAGCTTTGGTTGAGAACCCTAATCGTTCTTCTGCTTAGTGGCTAGACTCCCTAGCAGTATCCGTCCATTATTCTCCATGAGTTACACGCCTACAAATAATTCCATACTGCATCGGTCGTCGCGCAGGCTAATCAGGACCGCGCTGCCCATTGCATCGAGCGGGGTGGGTAGTGATAAGTATGCTACTGCTCAGAGTTCCCTCTCTTTTATTCAACCTGTCTCTTCTGTCTCCAACCCAATCTGTTTGCCCCTTCTGCCTACCCATAGTATCTCCATTGATAACACGCCCGATACTCGCAACGGTTTATTGTCAAGTAGTGTAGTAGGTGGTTTTCGGTCTGTTAGCTCACATTTTCTCAAGCCTCGTCAGCCTCTGCATCTGGATTTCTTCAATGTGCGCACTTTAATGCAGGCTGGCCAACAAGCGTGTTTGGCTCTGACAGTGGACTCACTTTCGATTGATGTGTGCTGTGTGAGTGAAACACGAATTCAGGATTCGAGTAGAGTAATTCAGCTAACTGCGCCAAACGTCTCGTCAAGATATTTTCTTCGCACTTCAGGAGACGAAGCAGCTCAAGCTGTGGGTCAACGTGGTGTAGGAGTAGTCTTGAGTGAGAAGGCTGAAGCAGCCCTTTTAGATTGGATCCCAGTCAACAGTCGCTTGTGTGCCATGAGACTGCAGGGACCAGTTGGCGTCCGAAAGGATAGTAGTGTTAAGCGTAGTTTATTTGTTATCTCGGCATACGTTCCCACAGACTACAGCACTGATATGGAGAATAACGAATTTTACGATAACCTCGTCACTCTTGTTCGGAAGAGCAAACGCTCTGACATTGTAGTGGTAACAGATGATTTTAATACACAGAATGGAAAACTGAGTGCATCGGAATCCTGTTTAGGTGGGCGATGCGCCTTGCCTGCACAGCGAACAGTCAACGGAGAAAGACTTCTCCAATTCTGTGCAGATAATCATTTATTCCTATCTAGTACGAATTTCCGACACAGTTCGCGTCGCACAGCGACGTGGCGTTCTAACTCGACAGGTACACTGAGTCAGACTGGCCATATTGCAGTAAGCTACCGTTGGCGCGGTTCTGTCCAGAACTGTAGATCATGCTGGACCACGTACGTCGAATCGGACCATGCGTTAGTTTTAATGCGATTTTTGCAACAGCTCAATGGCCATCGACGCAGGCCACAAATCCGATTGGCTGTCAAACGTTTGTCTGACTCGGCTGTTCGCAACAGCCACGAACAGGAACTGTCCGAGGAACTAAGAACTGCGACCAGTAGCAATGTAGACGATCAGTGGAATCAAATTAAGCAGGCTATGCATTTGGCAGCAAATTTCGCCTGCGGTCCCAGATCTAGTGGTTATCAAAAACGCTGGATCTCTCAAGCGTCGCTAATTCTAATGGAGCAAAAACGCGAGCTGCCTAACTGCAAGGAAATGAATAAGATGCGTCGGCAGTTGCAGCGTCAGTTGACCATAAGCCTTAGGAATGACCGCGAAAGGTGGTGGGTTAAGGTAGCCGAAGAGATGGAAGTGGCTTCCGCTTCAGGTAACAGTCAAAGACTGTTTAAGCTTATACGCGACAGCGGTGGGCGGCGAACTTCGGTTAGTGAAGTCGTGTGCGATAAGAATGGAGAGCTGATCCATGGTAGACAGGAAAGACTGGACCGTTGGGCAGAACATTTCAAGGATCAGTTTAACTTGCCACACGCTATCGTATCTAGTCCGACGCCTTGAGCTGTGAATCCTTGGGAGGTGTCACTTGATCCCCCAACGGAAGTGGAAGTGGAGTCGAGTATTCGGCTTCTGAAGAGGGGAAAAGCTGCCGGTCCCGACGAACTTCCCCCAGTTCTTTCCAAATTGGGTGGAGAGGTGCTGATGAAATCACTTACCTCCTTGCTTTATGATATTTGGAACGAGAAGCGTATCCCGCTATCGTGGAGTGAGTCACTGATTATACCCGTCTTCAAGAAGGGTACACGGAGTGACTGCAGCAATCATCGTGGGATTAGTTTAATTCCGATAGTTACTAAGGTGTTAGCTTCGATAATGCTTCGTCGTTTGACACCGATTCGCGAGATTAATATCCGCGAACAACAGGCCGGTTTTCGGCCAGGTCGAGGTTGCATCGACCAAATATTCACTCTTCGACAGATACTCGAAACGCGCCACACGCACCGCCGCCCTACGATCGTAGTCTTCCTCGACTTGAAAGGTGCTTTCGACTCCGTGGATCGACCGGAACTACTCAGTGCTCTCCACCGGAAGGCTATGCCAACTAAGTTTGTATGCGTTCAGTTCTGTTGTACGGTTGCGAGACGTGGAGTATGCGTATGGGCGATGTTCGTCGGTTGGAGGTTTTCGACAACCGATGTTTACGTAGTATGGCTAGGATTGGATGGAGTGACCGGGCGAGTAATATTGAGGTTAGGAATCTAGTATTGGGTGCCACTTCTGAGAATAGCTTGTTTCAGCGTATGAAACTTAGTAGACTACGCTGGTTGGATCACGTGTTGCGTATGACGAACACTCGTCTACCATACCGTGCCTTATTTCTTGTTCCTCCTGAGGAATGGAAGAAGCCATGTGGAGGCCAACAGATGAAGTGGCAATGTGGGATGAGAAAATGTACAGCGAAGTTAGGTAAAGTAGGTGTCTCACGCCTTCGTGGTTGGGGTCCGAAAGAATTGTCGACTTGCTGGCTGGAGACACTGAAGGATGTGGCAATGAATAGTGAACACTGGCGATCGTGCTGTCATTTTCTATCGAATCAGAATGATTGAAAACACGTGCGTTTGTACAGTTAGACTGTGTTCCGTGTGTTGCCTGCAGCAGCATCTTTTCTTTTCCCGCCTGTGTAGGTCCACTCCCTGTTCCCTTTTGTTATTCACTCTTTTTATATAAACGTGTAACTCTGGGGAAAGGCAGCGGTCAGTGAGGCTTGCCTTGCTGTTTACCGCTGAACGATGATGAGGGAGAATCGACAACTATCGTCCTAACATCTCGAGTAATGTGAAACTGCATATAGTCCCAATAGATCGAGTGCATCAGCGGTCCGGGCGACGGCAAATTTCCGTTCACTACCAAAGGGTTAGGGCCAGCCGCTATTGGTTCATCCTCTTGTTCTCAACATGGAGGCACGCTTAGTAGTATGCGTTTCCTTACCATGTAGTAGCTAAAATTTCCATTTAATCGCATTTCATTCCGGTACAGGCCTAAAGGTTGAAATTACTCATTGCGGCACAATGAGACGGAAATATCGTGTCTGCAACGTGACCCGTCGCCCTGCACAGACCCAATCCTTCCCGTTGCAGTTGGAAACAGGTGCTACAATGGAGTGCACTGTGGCCAAGTACTTCCAGGAGCGCTATAATATTCGTTTGGAGTGAGTTTTTGTTGTTTTTCTTTTCGTCGATTATTTCACCATCTTTCGTCGAACGTCTTGGGAGTGCTGGGGCCTGGGCGTTTTGTTCAACCATGGGTTTTCTACCCTATTTCATAGATTTTTCTCAGCCGAAACGAGTTGCCTCATTTAAGTGCTTTTTTGTAGTTCATTTTATGCAGAGCTCAGGTCACCAGTATCCAGACGATCGAAGGGGATGGGTTTGATTTCGTTTCCCATAGCGATGAGTCTTACTGAATTCCTTCTGGAGTCTGAGAATTCGCCATGTTGATCCATCGGTGCTTTTATCCAGGTTTTCCCGTTTAACTCGATTGTCTTCTATTTAGTTGTGATTAGTGTAGAATCAACAATCAGAACTGTCAGCGAGATTTGAGCTTAACTAGGTTGTAGTTTCATGAGATGAGAAAAAGCTTTTTGAGTTGTACTTATCGGGCCTTCCATGAAGTCGGAAAGTCATCCTTCTTACCAGCGATCGTAGTTACTGCACAACGGTCAAAGGCACTTTTCGAAAATCCGCTCGCCGTCGATATTTTTTTACTGTTGGCATTCGGCCATTTGTTTCTAACCCTCCTCATGTGCGTTAGCTAAAGTCAGCCGCACATGTTACCGAAGAGAATCCCATATTGTTTACTGGAGTCGTAAATCTACTTTTGCCCATTTTGCTCTACTGTCGCAGGTTTCCAGTAGTGGCAGTAGTCAAGAAAGTTCATTGGTACGCATTCATCGGAGTTGTATGCGTGGTTTGATAAAGGGAGGTTCTAGTTACTAGTGACCCGACGACCTTTCTTTAGCTTTTTTGGTTTGTTTTGCACGGGTAATCACGGTAGAGGTGGCAGCAAATATGCCAGAACACCCGGGTATCTTTGCAAGAAATTTTGAAATTCATCTTTGAGCTAATATTCCACGAACAGTTAGTTGGTGGGCTCAGTTACTTTCATCTGTGCACTTTATGAGCAGGTGGTCATTGTAAACAAGCGTGGAGGGGATACGAATAAACAACAAGAATGCTAAAGTAGTGCTTCATAAAGTCTTCCACTGTAAGAAGTAGATGTAACTGTGAAATCGGGTTGTCTGTAGTATTTTGGGAAAACATCTGGATTATAGTTGTTTTGAATGTATCGACGGCGTAATAAACATGAGTATGTGACAGTTCGACTGCATCGATTTGGTCAAAAAGGGAATTATATATATATATATATATATATATATATATATATATATATATATATATGATTTGACCACTTTAACCAATCTTCCAAGGGAGGCCTGCTTCAGAGGACTGCATGTACCGCGGGAGTTATTCTGCGGGCATGCGTAACACGCTCCAAACGCCTTAATCTATTCAAGTTCAGCGCCTGTTCGGTCGACTATGCCCTGTTACTTGATATGATACGCCTAATCTCTAAGTTTCTAGTAAAATTCTATTACTATGTTCTTTTGGTTGAATACAATGAGAGAATTTTTTTCAACCACTTTGAGGTTAAGTGTAAAATAATAGGCCTCAAGGTTCAATTTTAAGAAATGGCATTTAGTCTAAATTGATTACCGTAGTTGTGACATGTTTTGCACATGCCCACAGAACGCCTATCGCATTGTATGCTGTTCTCCAGGGTACTGGACGATGATAGATCGAGGTGATCAGTCGATGGCGTCCCAAAGTTATGGGGGTTCCAACCAGTGGATTGGTTACTACAGGTCTAGTTAGACTACCTTGTTTGGGTGCGCGAGATCCCCTCACACGACGGTTGGAGACAATAGGTTAGATGACTCAATGGCATAGTCAGTAGATCTCTTGCACTCGACATCTTTCCTCTTTTGTTTATTTGTTCAACTTATCAGCTTGGAAGTTGGTCTTTCACCATTTCTCTTCTGACTAGGCTGTGTTGTGGGGTAGCGACCAAAACCAGAGCATGTTGGTGAGTATAAACTTATCTGAACTAAATTGTTTTAACGTTACTGTACTGCTGCATTGTAACTTCGATCATCCTTCGACAATCAGATGTCACACTGACGCCACAGATGTCCTCTAATTTGATGAGGGCCAACCAAACCTTCCGTATACGCGAAGACATCATCCGACGTACGACCATCTGGCGAGAGGCAACTACCCAAATAACAAGATTTATTCTCGTCCTGTTCCTGTGCAACAACTTTATTCCGTTTCGAGAAAAACATTTTGTAATAGTAATTTCTACTTTCAGTGTGTGAAACCCATCCCAAACACAGCTGCACTGCCGTGCAAATTGTTGAGGAGGCACTTGTGACATGCATGAGTCTTCAATCAGAAGCACGATGCCATCCACTCATTATGGTTGACGTATTGTACACTTTATCTAAATACGTACACGGTCAAAATCCAAGTTCAGGCTAAGCTGAAAGCAGAGAAGGCTGATCAAAAGTGGGTACGTAATTGAAACCTTCACTGCCAATTTACTGGGCACAACCTTGCAAAGGAAGTGGGAACTCCGGGTATCCAGCGTTTCACAGGATTGTCGGTGTGTCATTTTGTCATAGGCTGCTCACACTCAACTATCCTATGCAATTCGGGGCTCCAAGGTGCATCAATGTTCGAACACTAATGCGAGTAGGTCAACAGGCCTGTTTTCTGGGCCTTCTCCAGCCCTATCTAAACACGAAGGAATGGAACTGACCAGAAAACTTCAAGCTTTGTTCTCGACGATCTGGTTCCTCGAGAAAGCCCTCCTCATGAAGGAATCGATTATTGTCTTCGTCTTCAAAAAGGGCTTGCACAGTGACTGCCCTAATCATAGGAGTATTAGCCTAATCTCAGTAGCATCAAAGCTGCTCACGTCCGTCATTCTTCACAGGTTGTACAACACGTGTGAAGGCGAGACTCGTGAGAAACAGGCTGGATTTCGCGCTGGCCGTAGATGCACCGATTAGTTCTTCACCCCCCGATAGGTGTTGGAGCACCGTTTTACTTTTTAGAGACCAACGACCATCGTGCTCTTGGATACTCACACAGCCTTTGACTCTGTTGATAGGCCTTCAGTATGACACTGTTTGTTGTTAAATGGAGTACCTGAGAAGTGTGTTGGTCCGGTCCTCAAAGAATTGTGCCGACATGACCCGTGTCGGGTTAGGGATTATGGGCAGCTTTCGCCACCCTTCGTCATCTGCAGCGGAGTACGGTAAGGCTGTCCTATATCCCCATTTCTCTTCTATAAAGTGCTTTATATGATCTTGTAGGCGGTGGGGCTAAAATCCTCCCAGGTTTTCACCGTCAACATCCTATGTGCTTTTTCAAGACTGGCACGAACTTCTACATGCACTCACCCTTTGTGGTGACCGGTTCGAGTTGATCATTAGCTTCAAGTACCTCGGGGGCCTGGTCACACCTAGCGGTGTTGGGCAGGAATCTCATCACGAACTGCCAAAGCCAGAACAGCTTTTGCGAACTTGCGTTATTTGTGGCGCTGCCAGGATTTCCGGCTTTCTTTTAGCGGAACGTTGTATAATGCTACAGTTCATAATGTTCTGCTTTACGATTGCGAGACCCGGCCTATCCGTGTCAAGAATGCCCGGCGACTTTGTTCGACCACCGATGTCTCCGAAGCATTGCTCGTGTCTGGTGAGAGCATCGAGTGAGCAATGACAAGATGTGTCTTGGTGTGTTGGGTGCAGACAGTCGTCCTCTGACTAAAATAATCGTTATACATCGTTTTCGTTGGATTGGGCACGTATAGCGTATGCCTGCCTACTGTCCACCTTTTCATGCTCTTTTTGGTCGTGTTGAGCAAGGCTGGAAAATGCGACGCGGCAGTCAGACTAGGCTGTAACTTAGCATAGAGGTATGAAGAAGTTAGTTTCGATTTTGGCCTCGGTTGTTGCTTCGCGCCTTCATGGTTAGAACCTAAGTGGTAAGAATTGTTGTTGGTTGGAGACACCGAGAGATATGACTCAACCGAAGTCAGTGGTACAAATTCTATGGTCTGTCTGTAGAACTCATCGCCTTTAAAACTAATCCAAACAGTCAAAAAATCACTAAACATGTACGGTGAAAGCAAAAAATAGTTGATGTGTTATGGTTCATTATCCCCCCTTGTTTGTTCACCCTCCGTGAAGTTCCACTTATGTATTGTTGCGTTGGCGCGATGCTTGTTCTCAATCAGTTTTCATGTTAAAATGCATTATTGTTAGAGGCTGCAGCCACAGTATAACGGGTTTGTTTTTCAAAACCCTAGGTGCATTGTAGTTTAACCTATCACTTCTATGATGTTTTACTATAGGTATCCGCATCTGCCTTGTCTACAAGTCGGCCAAGAACAAAAACATACCTATCTCCCGCTAGAGGTGTGCAACATGGTCGCCGGTCAGCGATGTATTAAAAAGCTGACTGATATGCAAACTTCCACTATGATCAAAGCTACAGCGAGGTCAGCACCAGATCGTGAGAAAGAAATCAACAATTTGGTAGGTTTTATGTCTTTCACACGTCAATCGTTCACCCTTTTTTTGCTTCATACTCCGAAGTCTTTTATTACGGCATTGTTATCGTTTCGGGCCGTAGTGGCTTGCAAAGATTAAATCTTGACTTCTAGACAACCCCTCCCTCTAGGATGGTGCGAAGTCCGTAGCACTCGTGGACGTAATTCTCTTTTATCTTTTATTTCCTTTATTAATGAAATAACAATGCCCACCGTTTTTCAGAAAGGGGACCGCGGCCAGCAGAGGGCTGCCAAGTGGGGAAGTTGACCGGCGGTGGGAGGATTCGGACTCGCGACCTTCACGTCCAAACGCCACGACCTTATCCGCTTGACCAGCAGCTCTCAACGGGGTTAAATGTCTGCCACCCTTATATGACCACTGTCTTGAATTTCAGTTCCTCCAATCACTGGTGGTAAACGGCAATTCGCCATCATTCGGCTCGTTATCACAACTAATCTATTTTCATTGTCAGGGTTTATGGTTCCCGACTCCTCTCAAGTCTAGTAGGCCTGACGAAAGATGGGAGATGCCCCTCCCGCTGTATTCTTGCGTTTAGTTTACAGTCAGAAGGTATGGTCCCTTGTTGCTCTCTCCTCCCTCATTTCCCCTCACAAAACCACGAATCGGCCAGTAGTACGTTATGATCGGAGAGACTAATTGCGGTGAAATTATCACGTGCCGGCTTTATTGAGTTTTACCACTATGTTAAGCTAACGGTTGACTTTCTTTCCATTTAGGCGAGGAGCGTAACTGGTAGCTTGTTTTGGTGCACTATCAGCTAACATTATGACTTCGTTCATTTGGCATTTTCATTCCTTATGGCTCTCGGGATTCCGTTTAGTGAGCCGAGGGTGGTCGCGTGGCTAACATCTTGGAGTTTGGACGAAGAGATCGTGATCTCGACTTCTCCCATTTTTGTTCGCTTTCCCACTCGGTAGCCTTTTGCTCGCCACTGCTCCGTCCCCGAAATACTGCACTTTGACAGTTTGATAAATTAAACAACAAGTAAAAAATCATGATTGCGAAACGGTCTCGTCCACTTGTTGTGCAACAGACTTAATCATTAGGCCTGGCGGTGAGCTCATCGTAATCATTTGACTCGGGTCGTCCCGGGTAAGTTGCCGATAAACTCAGTTTGCTGCTTCCAGTAAAATCAACTGCTATTCGTGCATCGCAAACGTAAGTTCGTTATTTACGATTTAGTCGCTGTGTTTATTTGAGAAGACGAGGAATTTGAGGAAATCCTGTTCACCAGATGACTCTTCACAAAAGGGACATCACAAATTCTTAAAAGCCAACCAGCATCCTGCATCCACTGAATCACTGAGTTTGCCTAAGATTAATCGTCTGAACCACATTTCTTCCACATTCTCGCACCTAGGTTAAACGCGCCAATTTCAACGCTGATCCCCATTTACAAATGTTCGGAATCACCGTCAATACCAGAATGGCTGAAATTCAAGGGCGAGTGATTCCAGCGCCCAAAATCCAATATGGTGGGCGAACCAAAGCACAGGCATCACCTCAGTTGGGGGTTTGGGATATGCGCGGAAAACAGTTCTTTTCCGGCATAGAAATCAAAGTCTGGGCGATCGCCTGCTTCGCTCCGCAACGAATTGTCCGTGAGGACTCCTTAAGGTGCGTCTTCCTCTTTGTCATCAACCTTGTAACCCTCTCCAATCTATACGATATGATCTTCGGCATTCATGATGGTTTATCACATAATTTTTAGGCTCTCTGGTGAATGCAGTCGGTATTTTTGTAACATTGTGTCTCTGTATATGCTGACGTCGTTATGTTATGCAAATTAGTTATCGGCATTGTTTGTTTCTGAAATTTTCCCAATCCGACTAGCGACCTTCAAACGTCCATCTGTTTAATTCCATTGAATTCTTTACTACATCGACTCATCCACTAAATGCAACGTTATGTGACAAATACAACAAGGACCTAGTTACGGTGTGACTTCGGGTTGGCAACTAATGGAAATGCAGACAGCGTCACTGGTTTTCACTTTCTGATCATAACAGAGCATATGATTGGTTACCTCCTTCGATACAGATTTTGACCCTGGACATTGGCGTTTGCGGACATTTCTGTGTTCGTGACACTAGAAAAAATTCGGGAAACTTTATTGTGTTGCTAAGTGTGGGCACCTAAATGTTTTGGCAGCTTCACGTAACTAGAATTCGCTCTGAATACGCCACAAAAATGATTCCTTCTGTTAATCGCGTTACAGACTGTTTACACTACAACTTCAAAAGATCTCCAATGATGCTGGAATGCCCATACTGGGACAGCCGTGCTTCTGTAAATACGCCACCGGTCAGGATCAAGTCGAACCCATGTTCCGGTATCTGAAGAACACACACGCAGGTCTACAGCTTATCGTTGTGGTTTTGCCTGGGAAAACGCCTGTCTATGGTGAGTATTGAGACACTGAATTTTAAACGCTGTATTTGTGTTTCGAGGTGATAAAATGCTGTTTTAGTCCGTTTCACAATCACCCGTCACATAGCGACAGGATCCAACTCCTGAACGTGCATAGTTACTCTTAGTTTATGCTTAGTTTTTCTCCGTACTTTCTTATTACCACCCATGACTTCGTTCATGATTACGGCTGTAATTCAATAAACCGTCCTCCAATGATTCGAATGCATGTGCTTTCTGTTACAGCTGAAGTGAAACGTGTTGGTGACATCATGTTCGGTCTAGCAACCCAGTGTGTCCAGTCAAAAAATGTCAACAAAACGTCACCGCAGACTCTGTCCAATCTTTGTCTAAAAATCAACGTAAAACTCGGCGGTATCAACTCAATTATTGTGCCTAACGTGCGACCGGCCGTTTTTCGTGAACCAGTAATCTTCCTCGGTGCTGATGTGACTCATCCACCGGCGGGTGATAAGACAAAACCAAGCATTGCAGCGGTTGTGGCCAGCATGGATGCTCATCCCAGCCGCTATTCCGCCACGGTTCGAGTCCAGTCACATCGTCAAGAAATCATCCAGGATCTCTACCCGATGGTCAAAGACTTGTTATTGCAGTTTTATCGCGCGACTCGGTTCAAACCAACGCGCATCATTTACTACAGAGACGGTGTCAGCGAAGGCCAGTTCCTTAACGTGAGTGAGGATCCACTTACCTTAGGCATCATCATCTTATAAATGCCATTCTATAGACGACATCTTAATTTTCAAAATCATTTCATGTGTGGAATTTGCGTAATGCAAATTGAAACGGCCATTTAGCGAGAGAAGTTAAAAACAGCGAATGAAATCGCTTAGTTTTCTTTTCCTTCAGCGGGTGCAGTTTGTAGGAGATGGTGACCGCATACTGCTACAACACAGTCGCTGAGCAAAAGGACATTTAGGGTCCCTAACCGAAGCTTTTGTTTCTAACAGGAGCCTGCGTGCAAGACAGTGATGAATGGTTAAGTAGAGGCCCATCTTTTTGGGTCATTTGTCTCAATTGATTTTACCCACAGAATTGCTAACTCGAGTCGACCCCTAACCAAGAGGATCAAGAGCCTACTCATTAATCTTCCGAGCACGGTGGAATTTTCGGCTTAAGGTAAGCCATCCGGTATAGCTCGTTTGGTCACCAAGGCGTACAAGTCGTCACATCACATCAAGATGCGGTTTCATTGTGACAAGAATAACAAAGCATCTTATGCTGTCTCGGTCGTCGCAAATTACAATGAGAACCGTGGTGCCCATTGTATCGAGCAGGGTGAGCTACTGAACAAGCTTTCCCCCTGGTATGGAGGGCTTAGCGGCCATGCGACACCCTCCACTGCGCTCATACTCTAAGCATGCCGAATAAAGATGTAAAGCATACACCCAACTTCGATACTCCAGTCGTCCAGTAATTCCAAGCCTGTGAGTGGTCAGTGGACTCGCAATCAACAAGGTGATCTCCTGGACATATACCCAGCTAAAAACAGTCCCTCGGGAGGAGGGGCTCAAATTCACCGCCTGCTGAACCAAGCAAGCACTCTATAGAAGGTGCTCTATAGCAGTTGAGAAGAAGTAATAACAGGACAATCTTGTTCTCCACTGAAGACAATGAAGGGTGATAAAAGCTGACCACAAGCCCTAGCCCGACCTAAGGTTTGATAATCAGCACACTTTTAGGCCATTCCATTCTCGTAACAAACAGTGCCATATTGTGAACCTGTTGATTGAATCGAAGGCCACGTGAACGTGTGTGAACACAATAATCGCTGATCTTTGGAAAACAAAGCCGTCCTCCAACAACTTTTGGAAGATGTCGATGTAATTGGTGCATTCGTTATCGGTACGAAGCCCCACCTGCTACTAGCGAGCTTGCTCTTCACGCGCATTGTGTACTATTCGAAGGATATTACACCAACACTTTTGACGCTATCAAGATTACGTTAGTGTCCCTTTGGTTAGCGCAGTCACTGTGCGACCCTTCTTAAAGATGGGAACAGCGACCGATTCCAACACGAGGTTGGAACTTGCTCGGAATGCCAGACCTTCGAGGACAAAAGTTGAAGCTTCCTGATCAATTCTGTTGCTCCACCTTTAAATAGAGCTGGGATAAGACCGTTAGTGCACGGTGCTTTGGAATTCATTGCGGATTTCCGACGTAGGTGGGTTTATTGAGGCAGACCACGAGATGTGTGCCGATATGGCTACGGGTGGGGCTGATACTAGAGGCCAGTTTAATTGGGGTTCAAAGTCCTCCATCCGGCGTGCGAGCCGTCGTTGCTGATTGCAGGTAGGTGAACCGTCAGCCTCACAGATTGTTTCCGTCACACTTACAACTTTCCTACAAGCGCCTCGGATAAAGTGAAACAGCTTGTGGGAATTTCCCATGGCACCAACATGTTCTATTTAAGATGCACGAGGAAAACACCAGATCTCGTAATCACTGCGTAAGTATTTTAAGTTCAAGTCTAGTTTTTTAGTTGTACTTTGTTCTCCGTCCGGGCTGGACCAGCGCACGTTAAAAGTACAGAGGCTGAGATGGAGCCCAGTTTGTCACAACACGGCGAATCAGGCCACAACTTACAAAGCCATCAGAATGCAATGCATTCTTGATAAGCGACCGGTCCTCATGGGTGTTATTGGGCGAAAGCAAATATGACTTATTGGTTAGTATTTTTCGGAAAATTGACGGGCGAGTCGAACCAGAAGGCTTTTCTCAGTTTAAACGACGTTGCAGTGTGGATTTCGAACGCCCACGGAAGCAGTTGGGCAACTTGATGTGGTCTAGCGCGTGATTAGATTCAAGTGCAGTGCTCCAGTACAATCGAAAGTTTTCTAAACAGCCCTGTCCGCACTCATCTCGTTGCCCCTTCTACCCAGCTATAGTGTTCCCATTACTAACATGCCCAGTGCTTTTAACGACGTATTGTCAAGTAACAGTAACAGATTTTCAACCACGTTTATCACTTTCCGCGCCTTGTCAGCTTCAGGATATTGGCTCGTTTGACATGCATGCTTTCATACAGGTCGGTCAGCAGGCTTGTCTGGAACTCACAATGGACCCGCTGGAGATTGAGATCTGCTGCGTCTGTGAGACGGGAATCCTAGATTTGAGCAGAATGATTCAGCTAATTGTTTGTTATTTCAGCAAGGCATTTTTTGTGCACCTCATGATGCAACTCAGCTCGAGCTGCGGGCCCACTTGATGTGTGAACAGTCCTGTCTGATAGGGCTGGAGCGGCCATTTTAGTACGAATCCCGGTTAATGGTCGTTTATTTTCCGTAAGGCTCTAGGAGTCAGCTAGCGTTTGAAAGGATAGCTGTGTTAAACGTAATTTGACTGTCATCTCGGAACGTGTTTCAATAGACGATACCAGTGACATGCAAATGAATGATTTTTATGACGGCCTCACCACTTAGCTCCGCAAGAGCAAAGGCTCTCATATTGTAGTATTAGGAAATGGTTTCGGTGCATAAGTTGGAAAATTTAGTTCGTCCAAAACCTGCTGAGGTGGGAGTTGTGTCTTGCCTGCTTAGCCTACAGATAACGGGGATAAGCTTCTACAGATTCGCGTGTGGTCCTGAATCCGATATCCATAAAAGATGCTGAATTTCTTGGGAGTCTCTGAGACTAATGGAGTGGTAACGTCATCTCCAGACCCGTGAGGAGTTACATAGGAATCAGCGTTGCATACGAAGTCGGGTTATAAATGCCCTTCAGAAGGGTCGTGAAAATTAGTTGTTAGAATAGTCACAGAAGTGGATAGCAGTATCGAGTGCTCCAGGTAACGGCCAAAGACTGCCTAAACATATGCGCGACAGTGTTGAACAGTGAACTTTGGTGAATGAAACAATATGCCTAATCACGGCAGACAGCAAAGATTTGACCGTCGGACTGAATACTTCAACGTGCAGTTCAGTTGGTTGAGCGCTAATGTGGGCGCTCTGACGACAACAACTGCTAGTCCTTGGGAAGTGGCTTTCGTGACCCCCAACAAAGGTGAAAGTAGTCCCGATTATTTGACTACTAAAGCGCGGAAAAAAGACCGGTTCCGACGAACTTCCCATAGTTCTTCCTAAACTGTGTGGTCGTTCTTTGACACACTTCGCTTCTTAACATTTGAAATGAGGAGCGATTCAGTTATTCTGGGCAGTCACTGATAATGCCTATCCTTTAGACGAGAGCATGTAGCGATTTTAGCAACCATGAATTGGTTTAATTCCGATAGCTACCAAGGGTTTGGCTTCAATAATGTTGCGTCAATTTACTAGAGTAACATCCGTGAACAGCAACCCAGATTTCGCCCAAACCGAGGTTGCGTCAACCAGATTTCTACCTTCCGTTTACGACCTGAAACGCGCTAAACGCACACAGTCGCTTGGCGCTATTGTTTCTCCCTCTCTTTTATTCAACTTGTTTCTCTTGTCTCCAACCTAGTCTCTGCCCCTTCTGCCTACCCATAGTGTCTCCACTGATAACTCCTGATACTCGTAGCGGTTACTTGTCAAATAGTGTAGTAGGTGGTTTTCGGTCTGTTAGCTCACATTTTCTCAAGCCTCGTCAGCCTCTGCATCTGGAGTGAGTGAAACACGAATTCAGGATTCGAGTAGAGTAATTCAACTAACTGCGCCACTTTTAACGGGATCCCAGTCAACAGTCGCTTGTGTGCCGTGTGACTCCAGGAATAAGTCAGTGTCCGGAAGGACAGTAGTGTTAAGCGCAGCTTATTTGTCATCTTGGCATACGCTCCCACAAACTGCAACACTGACATACAAAAAGACGAGTTTTCTCATGACCTCGTCACCCTTGTTCGTAAGAGCAAACGCTCTGACATTGTAGTGGTTGGTAGCAGGAAATTTGAATGCACACGTTGGAAACTTAGCGCTTCGGAAACTTGGTTAGGTGGACGGTGCGCCTTGCTTGCTCAGCGAACGGATAACGGGGAAAGACTGCTCTATTTTTGTGCAGACAATAAACTATTCCTATCTAGTACGAATTTCCGACACAGTTCACGTCGCACAGCGACAGGTGGTCTTAGTCAGATCGACCATATTGCAGTAAGCTACCGTTGGTGCGGTTCTGTCCAGAACTGTAGGTCGTACTGGATCACGTAAGTCGAATCGGACCATGCGTTAGTTTTAATGCAATTTTTGCTGCAGCTCAACGGCCATCGACGCAGGCCACAATCCCGACTGGCCGTCGAACGTCTGTGTGATTCGGCTGTTTGCAACAGCTATCAGCAGAAACTGTTCGACAAACTAAGAACTTCAGCGAGCAGCAGTGTAGATGAGCATTGGGATCAAATTAAGCAGGCTATGCATTTGGCAGCAGATTTCGCCTATGGTACTAGATCTAGTGTCCATCAAAGACGCTGGTTCTAATGGAGCAAAAACGCCAGCTGCTTAACTGCAAGAAAGTGAATGAGATTCGTCGACAGTTGCAGCGTCTTAAGAATGACCGCGAAAACTGGTGGGTTAAGGTAGTCGAGGAGATGGAAGTAGCGGCCGCTTTAGGTAACAGTCAAAGACAGTTTAGGCTTATACATGACAGCGGTGGGCGGCGAAGTCGTGTGCGATAGGAATGGCGAGCTCATCCATGGTAGGCAAGAACGACTGGACCGTTAAGCTGAGCACTTTATTGGTCAGTTTAGCTGGCTTGGGCTTGATATTTCACGGAAGTTGAAAGGTCGTATCAAATGCACCGCAATGCGCTCAGTTGTTTTGTACGTTTGCGCGATATAATATTCGTGTGGTCGTGTTCGTCGGCTAGAGGTTTTCGACGGTTGATGTCTATGTAGCATGGTTAGGATTGAATGGAGTGGCCTGGTGAGCAATGTAGAGGTCAGAACTCTACTGCTACGTGCCGATTCTGAGAATACCCTATCTCGGCGTATGGAATTTAGTAGATTGTGCTGGTTGAGTCACATGTTGCGTACGGCGAACACCCGTCTACCATATCGTGCTTTTCCTATCCCGCGTTCCTCCTATGAGTGGAGGAAGCCATGTAGAGATCAACAGATAATGTGACAACGTAGGATGAGAAAATCTACAGTGGACTTATGTAAAGTACGTGTCTCAAATCTTCGTGGTTGGAGTCCGAAAGACCCGTCAGCTAGCTGGCTCGAGACACTGAAGGTTATGGCAACGAACCGTGAACAGTGGCGATCGTGTTGTCATTTTCTATCGAATCAGAATGATCGAAAAAATGAGTTTGTACAGATAGACTGTGTTCCGTTTGTTGGCTACAGCTGCGTCTGATCTTGTCTCACCTGCGTACGTCCACTCCCTTGGATACTCACTCCTTATATAGACGTATGTAGCCTTTGGAAAAAGCAGCGAGCAGTGAGGCTTGCCTTGCTGTTTAACGCTAAACGATAATGATGATTTGAAAGGCACGGACTCATTTAATCAAGCAGCGCAAGTGCATAGCATAAAAGTCCCTGAATCTACTGAAATGAGGGTATATGGAAGGCCTATTCGAAACGATCGATGATGTGTCAACAAGGTCTTTAGTCGGTTTTCTGGATGCGCAATTGGCGCAACAACTAGATTTTGCGGTATATAAATCTCGCCTTAGGTCTCAACGCATGGACGACTGCAGTCATAGACATCTGAGAAGCCGCTTTTTCCTCTCACATCAGCTAATGTCATGAAAATAAAAAGTAATTGTCACTGTGGGTGTCTCATTTCACCGTTCCTGTTGAACTTCCTTGTCGTCTCCAACATAGTTTTGGGTTGGCAAATCGAAGAGAAGCTCCAACCTAGATTGGGCAAAGAACCTTGTTTGCTTTTTGGAACTCGCGGAACATGAACAGCCTACGCTAAACAACCTCACAAGAACTGTAACTCCCTACGACGATGCTTTTCAGTTTTGAACCGGAAAAGATTGGACATCATTTTTTCCAAGCTTCATACTCGAAGAAGAGGGACTAACTAATCGCTTCACTTGTTTTGTTAGCTGCGTGGTGAAGGATGGTATCTCGGTAGTCCATGTGATAACCCTTCCAGGGTTTGGGTGGCGTACACTGGACTAAGACACTTGCTACACCCACTTTTATTTCGCTGAAGTTGAGAGTTCGTGTGCACTGTCGCTGCGTGCTCACTTTTGTTCTATGAGTGTGAGGCATGAAGTTTGTGCATTAAAAGTGTCCATCGCTTGGAGGTTTTTGGTCATCAGTGCCTCCCTAGTTTCGCTAGGATTAGATAGTCAGGAATCTAGAATTAAGTGCAAGTTCATAGATTATTCTACGGCAAACTGTCAGGCTTAGTAGACTTCGTTGATTGGAACCCGTGTTGCGTATGACGGACACTCGTCTACTTTACCGGGGCCCTGTTTCCGTTCCTCTCGTGGAGTTGAATAAACTACGTGGAAGTCAACAAATGACGTGGCAATGAAATTTAAAAACATTTCGGTAAACTTAGGTGAAATAAGTGTTCCAGACCTTCGTGGTAAGAGTCCAAAGGAATCCAAGCAGTTAGCTAGTAACAGGTATATGATAATCAACCGGAAACAGTAAGGTTCTTGTCGTCACTTTCTACTAAGTCAGAGTGATTCAAAAAATGCGTTTGCACAGTCAGACTATATCCCATATGTTGCCTACTACGGCGTTATTTTTCCACCTTTGTTGGCCCAATCCCTACCCACTGTAACCCATAAGGTATTGAGAGAAATCGCGATCATGTGAACTCCTGTTTTGCGCCACACGGCGATTTATTGAAAACCAGTTCGGTATGTTAGCATATGTTAGCAAAGCTTCGTGATGTATCTTAGTTGTTTCACTTACGTGCATTTAGTGATTCATAAACGCGTCGACATTCGATGGGATCAGAAATTCGGAACAGCGAATGACCACAATCACATTTCGTTCAAGTCTTTCGGAGTTACACGATAGGACTGTATCTATTGAATTTTCATTTGATTTTAAAATACGCGAATTCTCACCGATGTGATTGCCGGTCTCCTCAGTGAGGTCAGCTTTATTGACATGGAATATGCTTTTCTAACAGTGCAAATGGCTCTTAACTGTCACCAGATAAACTAATGTGGGTCCTTCTTTTGCCCAATGTTCCTCACTTTTGTGTACCAAGAAACTTGCCTATATCATCTAAGCGTTGCAAATCGACGATTTCTTCGTTAGTTTCGATGTTGCAGGTTTAAAATCTTAGCAGCACTTCCCCACGTACGTCCTTTTCCTTCTGTTACTTTGTTGTTAAAGGTGCTGAATCATGAGTTACGCGCGATTCGGGAAGCCTGTGTCAAGCTGGAACTGGGTTACCAACCGGGCATAACATTCATAGTTGTGCAAAAGCGTCACCACACCCGCCTTTTCTGTGCAGACAAAAAGGACCAAATGGGAAAATCAGGAAATATTCCGGCCGGTACTACGGTGGACCAAATCATTACACACCCGACGGAGTTCGACTTCTACCTGTGCAGTCATGCAGGCATACAAGGAACGTCACGACCCAGTCACTATCATGTGCTGTGGGATGATAACCGGTGAGTGTAATGTGACCACCCAGTCATTATTAATTTCCGTGAATCTAGATGGAGTATCCTCCTGCTCGCATACAGCTTTTTTCATCACGTTAAATGTGCAGAAAAAGATTTCCTTTTTTGATAATCCGGTGGCCTAAGGGTTGCTCCTCACTTGGGTCACCGGAGTTTCAGATCCCCTCTAATCACCCACGTTAGTGATATACTGGAATTGTTGCCTGGGGTTAGCACCCCTGATTCATCATGGGACTTCACATGACTCCGTCAACCAAAGTATCATTTTTTGCTTTCTGGTTGTTTTGTATTATTCGTTCATCTGATCCAGACTAACTTGATTTTCTCCCACTTGTTCTGATAGATTCAGCGCAGATGATATCCAGAATTTAACTTACCAACTCTGTCACACCTACGTGCGGTGCACTCGGTCTGTATCGATACCTGCACCTGCTTACTATGCTCATCTCGTGGCGTTCCGAGCGCGTTATCATTTGGTGGAGAAGGAGATCGATAGGTTAGTGACTCGCGTTCATTTCTTGTGCTACTTTTTTGCCCTTATCAGGTCAATAGATCATTTGTTCGTTGTGGTTCATACTTGTTCGGTGCACGCTTCTCACTACTTTGATCGACAATAGATTTAACTCAATGCTTCATGCTACGGGCTTATTTCGTGTACTCATCAGTTTTCATCACGAAATATCCACGACCAAATAGGTTAATATTTGCAGTTTTAAGGGTGCGGCCAAGATTCGCCAGTGCGCTGCGACTGCTTTCAGTAATTTTACTGTTTGTCCTAGGAATAAATGGAAATCTCCATGGGACATAGGGCGCTGAGTGCGATGGTTTCACAGATTGTAAATGATTTTTGCTTCACTTTGCACCGCTGCCACCGTCAGATATTGTTTATCTCCGGTCTCCTATTCATTTCGTAGTCTAGCTATGTGGTTAGGTGTAGTCAATGGTCAGTGTTAGAACAGTCGACTTTTTTCTTGATAGCCTTTTTCTTTGGGCTAAATCCACTCGTCCGAACATGTTTTATCTGTACTAATTAAATAACAGTCGCGACTGCAGCAAGTTCGCACTAACCTAACCGTCTTCTTGACCTAAGTTTGTCGCATTATTTTTTTTTCCAGTGGCGAAGGAAGTCAAAAATCAGGGAATTCTGACGAACGCACGCCAACGGCAATGATGCGAGCAGTAACTGTTCATCCAGAAACGCTTCGAGTGATGTATTTTGCCTAGATTGCTTCTAAATAGCCCACGGCCTCCGATCCCTTAATGTACTTCTACGTTGACCTCCTTTTTCTTCACAGCCAAACTTTTACTTTCACTTGTCTTTCGTCTTAGCATTTATTGTCATTGTTTGTGCCAATTGTCCCGATCTATCAGTGTCACATATTTCTCAACAACGTCGACCTCGTTATTACTGAACTTGCTACGTCTCGTCTATGCACTACTGCGTTGTACTTTATCTCCGTTTTTCTCCATCGAGAGTGTGATTATTTCCTATCCTTCGAGGAATCTCAGTATGCATAAATTTTCAAATATTTTGAAGCGCATAATCAATCCACTCAGTGCCGTAAATTTACTTACTATTGCACACGTTTTTGATCCAAGTTAGAGCGGTTCTAGCGTATCATGCTCTGTCCTTTTTCACTTGTTTATTGGGCTGAAGTCCCACTTGTTTGGGATCGCATCTTACTCACTCATTATTTATACTAACCTGGTTATATACTTACCTTGTGTGAACCTTTTCTTTAATCCGTAGTTGTCCGTATGCTTGTGCCTCCTCCCCCCCACTCTCTATCTCTGACAATCCTCTGATGGCGAGCATTATTCCTCAGGTTTCAGGGCTGAAACACGGAATCTTTTGTGTTTGTACGCGCTAACTTGCACTCATTACACACTTCACGCATGTATCCACAAAGTCAACCAGAAACCAGTTAGGTTTGGACGTGGTCGTCTTGGGTGATTGTGGCCAGCCTTATTACCCACCACTGCTCCGGTTCTTCTTCCAAATCCGATTTGTTCGGATTTCCGAGGCGAACGGGTCCAGTTCCCCTCTCCCATTTTCATGCATGTCTCAAGACGATTATACGGTGGTTGTGTTGCTTTGGCTATGCTGCACCAGTCATGTTCGCCGCCTCTCCGCGGACTCACGCACGTTGACAACCTACTCAGGCGCGACCGCTGTCTGGTTCGTCGTGGTTCTCTGCGGCGTCCAGCTCACCACTCAGTAACTACCCATCGCACACTCCCACGTACACACGTCAACCTCTATCTCCTGGTTCGGCTACATGTGGGTATGTTTATTATGCCAGCTGACTTTGAGTTCTTGAAACGTTCCGCTACAGACTGCCAGTGACATGTTCCGTGCTAATTGCCTGTTCCTGAACCTCTTTTTCCTCTCTTTTCTGTGGCTGTGCAACCCGTCCAGCTTTCTCTTGTTTACATTGCTGTTGAGGAAAGTTGCCTGTAATGTGTGCAAGATTACGTCCGTTGGACATTAACCAAGGTCACTGTCCACTCCGCCTCCTCCTGCCTAAATGATTGGTGTGTGTACAGAATTGTTGTTTAATTTATATCACTTACCAGTTTTTCATTGCTATTAACCGTTCTACTCATATTGTTAACTACAGCTTACTGTCACTGTATGCACTTATACACATTTTGCATCCCTTGACGATCACATTTAAATATCTACATCCTATATTTCTTGTTCGATTTCTGCTTCAATTAGCCAAAAGTTAGTCATGGGTCAGTTTCGGTGGTTTAGTAGGCTGTTCCCGCGGTACAATTCGTGATGGAAGCTGCGAAACCATCGAGTGTTGGCGCGAGTCATCTAATCACTCAAAAGCTCGAGATATTTTAATTACTTGTGTCTGGTACCCCGTCATGTGCTGGCAGTCATGCTTTGGCGATGTAGATATTCCTTTCATTTACAGAAGCCTGGACCTATTACGACGGAATACTAGGTATAACCAGTCTTTATTTATCAACGGAATTTCCCCACCTCTTGCCCTCACAGCTCATTCTTTGTCCCTTAGAGTCAGGATCAACGGGTGCACATTCGTGTGTGCCATCATATCAATCGAAGGATCTTGATTAGGCCTAATCTGTGGGAGCCAAGTTATTTCTATGCCGTCTCCCACGGTGTTATTGTGCTTACTACGTGCCGTTGGTTATTTAAAGTATTCCGTAAGGTCCCCTGCCAGTTATGTCTGTCTTCCCGTAATTTAGGCGTTCCCTAATCTATTAAGTCGAACTTCCCGCTAAAGTCACCTTTGTTTGATCTCAGATGTTGAGGAGTAAAAAAATCTGGTATCTTTTTTGCAAGTCCACAAAGTGAATATCATGAGATCGGAGTTTTCACTCAAATACCAAAGAACTTGAGGGGATTGAGCGCCATCAATGGCGAAAAGGAAGATAAAAGGAATGAAATAAGAATACTATTGTACAAGATATCGACCGGTTAGGACCATTATAAAGATGGATGAAGTAGGCAATTTCCTGCCCTCGCGTTCAGTTCAGGAGGAGACAGTTAGGAGGAAGACCGAGAAAGACGTAGTATTGCAAACAAACAGCAATGGTCATGGATTTTGTAGCTTCCGGTTTGTGCAAATTACAACCCGAATTATGCGACTGCGGAGAATTGTGATCGCGATTGCCATTTATCGTCAGCGTAATCAGTTTTTGTCCATGTACCTGTTGTCTCTTTGTCCGCTCACCAGTGATGTAATCCAAAATCGTAGGCTACGTCGCTTCTTCTTGCGCAATTTTTGGTGGGTGATTTCGCTTAAATGCATTTGCCCGGTCCACCAGGTGTCCGAGAGCAGGCGCCAAACCAATGACGATATGCTGGCGGTTAACACGGACAACATCAGACCGAGCCAGAATGCAGGACTTCGTGCAAGTTTTGTGACAATCAGAAATGATAGGTCAGTGTATCCACAGGTGACCTGTTAATCCAAAAATGAAAGGGGAAGGGAAAAGACACTTCATCCAGTGCGATTATGGTAAAAATCACCTAGTTTGTGGTGCGAATTTGCCTATCATGATACTTGGTTACCTGTGCAGGGTGATGCTATCATATGAAAGTTCACGGGTTGCATTGCGTTTCCGAACCGGGGACTCGCATTATCTTTAAACGCCAGTCTTCGGTTGGGTCTTGTCATCTAAATGTTCTGTCTCTCATTTTCCTAATGCTCACCGAAGGTTTATAAGAAACATTCCGCCCGTTTGAAACGGGTAGTCAAGGTACGGAATGCGGTGCATCCAAGCATACCAGGGGCATTTGAATCCCATTTCGGCTAATAATAACAATAAGAGCAGTCACTGTGGCACTCATAAATAAAGCCAGCCCATAACTTCTGGAGGATCCCGACTGCTGAATTGAAGGGCGGCAGCGACGTTCATTTGATTTTGTTTTGTTTCATAACAAACCATGCATGAGTCGGCGTGCAAACTAACAATCTTATCCACCTGGCTGAATGTGTCATAAGCGTATCAAGCTAGTTCGAAATTGTCGTTCTGACCGTTGCATGCATTAGTCCTGATCCACGGCTTTCGCCGTATCTCGCTTTGCGACTATTCTAATCTGATTCCTCATCACGCAACAGATGCTGATTATATAGAGTGAGTTATCATTACAATGCTAAGTACCAAAACGTAAAACACAGTTCGGAATCGTGGGCTTAATTTTGTTCGGCACACTTACGGTTGATCCGAGTGCCGATTATCGGATCATATTCGCGATGCCCGTGCATGCGCGACAAGTTTGCATCCTCCAAACGCAAACGGGATTCAGATGATATGCGATTGTTCTTGGACCCACAGAACGCCTACTTCTTTGTACGCTGTCGGATCAAGTAGGCCGGTTGATGACGGAAAAAAGGTGAGTGCCCTAACCAGTGGACTGGCTCTTATAGGCCCAGTTAGATTGTCGCGTCTGGGTACCCGAGATTCCCTCAAAATGGTTGAAGACATTAGATTATATGGATCCAACGTTGTAGTCCATGGTGTTCTTGCGTTCCACATCTTCCTTCCATATAGCTGTTCAACTTATTGGCTGGTCTTTGATCATTTCTCGTCCACTTATTATTTGGGTAGACGATGTCGTAAGGTGGCAATCACAATCAGAACACTTTGGAGCAAAGTTCACTGTTGTAAAGGCTGAAACTGAAACCTTGCCGGAATAACGAGCTATCATACCATTCTACCTGATTCCAATTACCAATCTTGGACTGGATTTCGAAACAACTGCCCAGAGGATTGCATTGGTGACATTGTGCTCAATTCACAAAGATTATATCGTTAGCCAAAATCTTCAATGGTCATTCCCTCTGTGCCCACCATGTCTGTTGAATTCAAACATCATTTTCTATGCTGCGGGCCGATTAGTTGAATTCAAACGCATGTGGTTAGACAGGAAATCTGCGTGATTACGTGGATATCGCTTGTCAAAATGACACGTTTGTTATTCAGCAAGTTTCCTAGGCGGTCAGTGGGTGTTGGGTATCGCTTATTAGCCTCTGACTAAAGGTTAATTTCCGTGGCGTGGCACAGGTTCCTTCGTCGTTTAGCAGATATAGGCCGACTGCGATGCATCCAAAAATTCCCTTCTATTATATTCTTGGGGTCCCAGTACTTACGAGGTTTAAAGGAGCATCAGCATCAAATGTCATGAATTTATCTACAGTTTCCTTCATTATATCTGTCTGTGGGTGGCCTTGGGCAAGAGTCTTAGGGTTTATCCTGGGTTGTTTTCATAAGTAATAACAATTTCGCTCGTCCAATAGTGTATCCTACGCACAATTACTCTTATATTTATAGGCAGCAGAGAATTATTTGTTAACCAGGGTATTTTGTGCTAACTGGCGTCAAATAACCGGTTGATCACGCCCAGGAAAATTTCCGTATAGGAAAGATCTTGATTTGTATCAGAAGTGACCCTGCATCAAGGTCACTCGAACGCGCTTCGTTAATCCCTTACTTTGCCTTGACTATGAAACAGTGGCCGAGATACAGCAGTCTTTTGGTACCGAAATGTGAGGGGTAATGAACTGATTTGAAAGAACCCCGGTCAATTTAAAATTTTGTATTTAAGCATTTCTTGCATTTTGAACTAAACAGGGCCACCACTTACGTTGTATTAAAAAAGAAAGCTATGTCAAGTGTACGTCTTTTATGAAGGAGACCGATCACATGAAGGTTATCGTGGAGTTACCAGGATTCATGATAAATTTTGAAATGACAATTCTTTACTCTCACCGTGACTCAGATTATTGCAGATATGTCATGCACCATTGTCCAGATAAAGTTGAATAATATATAAATGCCCCAAGTGCCAGCAGATATGGAGTGTAGATTAATTGTGCAATGAGGCACGGGATATAATTATCCTGCCCAATAGTGCGAAATGTCGAGCGCCTTAAGCTGGGGTCTTCCAGTTTTGCTGACAGGTGCATGGCTTGTGGTGACCTGCCAAACACTTATAAAATGGATATTTCTAGGGGGAAGTTCTTCGAAATGATTCACATGCTTTCTTATTCCCGTACAGGTTGTTCACTCTTCCACGAACAGAATGAGGAAAGACTTACACACTAATCAGAGTAGAATACATAACGAATATAAGGGAAATTCGTCCTTGTGGTGACGGAGATATTCTTTTGATATCGACTAAATCTCTAGCCCATTCGCCGCTAGATAACTCCAAAGTTCGCGGCTTATTATGAAAAAGAGTTCTCGGTCCTTGTTGAATAAAAGGAATGCAAATCGAGGTACGTATTTCTTTGTGCTGTTCCCTAGTAAGGCGGCGATTGCTCATCTGGCACTTGTTGCATGAGTTTCGACAAGACTTGTCACTGTGAAAAAGCCTAAGAACGAAACACCATTTGTTTGCTATGGAGCTTAAACTACAGATCATAGAATAGAGTCAAGTCATGTATCACATTCCTAACATTCGCATAGGCCCATACCTTGCCCGAACTGTTGCGCCCACTCTGTTGACTTGGTAGCTCAGTCCGAGTCATATTGTGATTTATCAGTCAGATGAAAACGAAGATGGGGACATTTTTTGCGTGAAGTCATCGAGTATTATCAGTCAAAAGTAGTTGACTATATAAAAATGACATTGTGCTTCTTAGGATATTGAGAGCGAGTATTGCAAACAACAAGTCCGTTATTCATAACTAAATGATGTAGAACATTTAGATATTGGGTTACTCGTAAACGGCAACGGGAATGTAGCACCACTAGTTGTCTGAAAGAGCCTAATCACCGATTGTAAATAAAAAGCATCGGAATTGATTCCTTAATCATCTGAAGCGTTATCCATTCAAAGTACGAAGCAGACATCTCGAACCGAGATGAAAGACGATTTGCGACCTCAAAGACGTAGTTAGTCCTGGAAATGGGAGTCGCATCGTTCTGGTGACATGATTCAGTTCATTATTATAATCACGAAAATTTTGGTTAAGGAGGCATTTACTGCTCATCGACAAGCAAAGATTCAATGTTCAAAGTAATTTTCGAGTGAGATTGCATGCCATGAAGCACAATTTACTAGTTAGTTTAACCTAGAAGTATTCCTTATTGGTCCTTATGAATCGGCCCTAGTGGAACGTCGTGTTAAATGCTAATTCCGGATACTTCATTAGATTTGGCACGCTCGGACACCGTGGACTAAACGCGACAACAAAATAAACTGGCGCAAGTGTTGAACGGTGGGCTAGGCACTCAGCGATGACTGGAATTGCGACGGCGTCGGTTGAATTTGTATTTTAGAATATTGTGCTAACTGACGATTGTAATGTCTATACATCCGGTAAATCGCGTGACTACTGAGGGAAAAGGAGGCGCCACACTGGCTGCCCGTTTGTAATTCCTGGCAAGAATAGATTAGCCACGTGGATCGCAACCCGAAAGTGTAGTGAACGATGCAGGAACGAGGGAGAATTATTTGTTTTTGTCATCGTCTGAATAACATGATGATTACTGTAACGAATTGTGATTCGTTTGAGAGCGAATAAATCACTCAATCTGGTGTCGAATGAACGATGCTATGCATGCGTTAAGAAAAAAACAGCAATACAGTAATCCGGGACTAGCCGTTGTAAGGACTGGACAAAACCGAATCACTTGAACGTTCATATTTCCAACGTGCACGGTGAGACAATACTCGGATAGTTTGCACAAAGCGATTGGATGCATTTACCTACCTTATGTTTTCAACAAAAACCGGTTTGCATGCGATGTAGTCCGATACCACTTCCGATAAAAGCTAAAGTGAATCGAATTACTGGTATCGAAAATGACCAGAGACAAATATTTCACAAAATCATTTGTCTTCAAGTTAGTAAAGTTCGATCGAATTAGAAAATTCATAATTCTACCAAAAATTATCAACTATTGCGTCGTTGTGTTGTGTTGGACCGAGATGTTAAAAGTCTTAATCAATCAACCGGGTGAATGAAGGGCCCAAAACAGACCGATAATGGTCACGCGGATAAAACGGATGTCACCAAAATGGTCAGAGGTTCAAATCCCAGATCCCCACCGCGCACTTTAGCGGTAGGCGGAAACTCGCTTCGTCAAGCTGGTTATCACACGTGACCCACTGAGACCTTATATGATTCTATGTCACTCCAAATTTCAGGATAGTTCATTAGGCTCTAGTGGTTGCGGAGCATCCCTTTTCCACTTCACTCACGCATGGAAGACGTCATAAGTGATCCATGCCAACTAAAAGCAAACGAGTGGAGAAAAACTATGCAATCCATTTCATTGCGTGAACAACTAAATTGTGAACTTTGTGTTGGTCAGTGACACGACCTTGGTAAAAAAACAACCGTGCTTGTATACAAGTGCATCGTAAGAGATGCTTAAACAGTAGTACCTCTTTCATTTTAGCGCCAAACTGACTAAATTGGTCAGTTTGCTAAAATCGAGCTCACACTTGTTTATTCGCTCAAGCCAGAGAAGTCTGACAAACTTGGATAGTGATTTTTTTTTAGATAAACAAGACTGTAAAACAATAGTGTTGATGTCCGTCACATCTGGAATAGAGTTTTACAAGAAGTTTTCAGCTGCCATTATTATTTACAGGCAGTACTGAAGGACTACTTTCGTCAGTAGCCAAAATGAAAGTGTGCGGTCTTCGCGTCCGGTTTTCAGTTTGGGCTGGATCCGTTAATTTCGAATACGCGGTATTGCTTTCGTCACTGGTTTGTGGGCTATGACGAAGGCGATCTGATGTATTCTCTACCGTGGCCGTTTACTGAATAGCCTTCTTCACACCAGAAGCATCAGAAAGCGGGACCCTGTTTCGATTTTTGCTATCCGGCAGTATTCAGTCGACCGACACCGGATCGGTTCGTGTTGTTACGCATCTTACCACATCTATAAAATAGATAAGAAGTACAGTAGCTAAATATTGCTTGGTATCAGAGCTAACCAGCCCTGTCCTGATGCGAACCTATTACTTCTTTGTCTTGACTTAGACTTAAGCGACAGAGGGCGTCAACATGTCGCTCAACCACCTCGTCTGACAGCATATTTCCGACCATTTCTCTTACCAAATCATGCGAGTGAATGGATTAATTCATCTATTAGACATCAGTATGTACATAGGGAGTGCCATCCGTAACACAGTGTATAAGCTACACGTCCTAATTTCGTCTTATTAAGAGCTAAACAATAGAAATTTGCATGACTGTTGTAACAATGCCTGGAAGAAGGTTGATTCACTCGGAAGTGGAAACACTGTAAAAACTTGGATGAGGCCATGAAACTTGTCAAGGGGTATACGGCCCTACAGATGCTTGCGAATTGGTCAAAAACAGTCTTATGAATACATGAATAATGAGTCAAAGGTTTTGTGAGTATCTATTCCGGAGACTTTATACAGACAATGCGGAGTCTCAACAGTTACTTATTCCATTACAGAATCAAGACGCATCTTTTTCGAGATACTCCGTTGCAGGTTCGAATTTGGTACTTGTTGGGCAGCGACCCTGAAGTCCAAGAAATCCCCGCTTATTGACTTGTCAGAGGTATGATGTCAGTCAAGGATGCAACTGTGTACGATATTTTGCTTCTTCCAAATGATTTTAATTTGTCCGTCTGTTTTTTGTATTTCTTTTGTTTTCTGTTTCTCACACCAACCAAAGTCAGAACAATGCAATACGAGATCAATAGCTGCACATCTGAATTTAAGTGCAAAACTTCGCCAATGAAATCACTACTGTTCATGCGTACATTCGTCGTACGTCACTTTCTGGTAAATCAGAATGATTGGAAAATTGCACTTGTACAATTAGGCTTTATTCTCTGTGTTGGTTACTATGCTCTTTTTCTTTTCCCTATTCCTGCATATAAACTCCCTAGTCATCTTACGCTTTCATTATCTCTCTCGCAAAATCTAATTTGATCAGAAAGGCAGCGGTCATTGGAGCTTCCCTTGTTGTTTAAAGTCGAACAATGATGATGATGTACACAAGTAGTTGTTGTCCTTGACTGGGCAACAGTTTATCTCAGAAACGCAGCCGGATTTGCGGTTATAGCCGCTCAGTCGGTGGTATTCTGCTCAGTCATCCATTTGTATGTCGACAGTGTTATTCGTTTTGTAATTTGGTATATGAAAATGGATAATTATTCGTCAAAGCATGCATTAGGGAATCACATCCAATTCATTGACTGGTTTTTAAGAGTTAGTCCGGCATACGTGTCCAGGTTTGACAGTGAGCTAGGTACACATGTCATAAAACCGACTGCATGCTTCTTTGAAGCTGTGCTCAGCTGTTTGCGTTCGTTTTATGCAAGTCATCTAGCGACCACTATGGTTTTGTAGTTTCGTTTACCTTTGGCCAATCCGTAATGTCTTAAAAGAAAGTTGTTTGTGTGTCCCCGGTAGTAATATGAACACATTTGCTGACCCTGTTGTCTTGTGACCCATAATAGCTTCGCATGATGACCGTGTAATTCATTTTGGGTGGCCGAGCAGCATACTGTCGACAAACGAACCGCAGACGGTGCGAAGCAATTGATAGTGCGCAAGAGGTTTGGAAAAAATAAACGCACGTGAACTGCGAACCAATCAGTGTTATATATATATATATATATATATATATATATATATATATATATATATATATATATATATATATGAAGCAGAATGATTACAACGACGATGAAGCTCGGATATAAGCGCCAAACTGAACTAGCCAATGAGTATAATACGATTGCCTAATTCAAATCCGGCTATCTTAGGCCGTAAACAGCATAAAACAAGGGATCTTAACGTGAAAATGGTCACAACCAATAGAATGATGGGATGCGTACCGAGCACCGTTTATTCATTCTCTTTTCTCATTGTTTGTAATGCAGTGCTACAAGTTGTTTCGTCTGACAAACGGTGGAGCCGGAGCGAACTCGAGGAGCATGGTTGTTGATTTCGAGTATACCGATCGTATCAATACGTTTGATGACAATGCTCAGATACTTATAAACATTTTGAACCGCTAGGGGATGGAGATATTCAGATGTGGTAGGCGTATTGTATCTCCGAAATACTACTAGTACTTCTTCAAAATTGACGGGAGCCTCTGCATCTAGTCGCCCTTTCCAGCGTCTAGAGAGAGAGAGTTAGTAACTTTAAGCACTTCGGGAACCCGATTACAGCTATTGGGTATGTGATGGGCAGGCACATGTTGAACTGATAGAATTACGGCTGCTTTCATGAGCCTGCGATTCTGTGGTGCCTTAATGACGTTTGAATTTCTGCTAAGGAACGGTATACCGTGTCACGACTTGTCGTGTTCTTCTCTATGCCTGAGAGATCTGGTCATCCGGGGTTGAGAAAGCTTGGCATGTGTTTGTACCCGACCTCTGATGTCTTCTAAGCATTACCTGAATCTGAATGAGAACTGACGAGGTGCGTTGTGTGGCAACTGCAACATCCAGCCTCTAATGACTCCAGCTTGCCCATCGCCAAACATTCCATGTTACTTTTCTGCTCGCTTCTTTCTTTGCGCATAATCCAATGTGAATATCAATGGCTATTTTTGTTGTGAAATGCATCGATATCGTCTCGAAAACCGTCCAATGATCCCAACAAAGCAGACACAACGTTTCATGTATTAGTTCACATAGATACTTATCTAAGTTGACCAATGCGTCGAATAACTAACAAGTTCTCGGACAATACTGTGTTTTCAATAATACTGAACGAAATAGATGAGAAAGTAATCCAATGGTGATAACTTGATATGAAATGCACATATTAATTTGCACGAAAATTTAGCTGCTCAAACAACTTACTTTAGTTTCACAACTACAGTTTCTAACGGTGTTAGGATCCATGCAACATTTAACCACATTTCGGTTCGCTGATTCGTTCCTTTGTCTAAACTAACTCCTCCCATAATTCGGTCGTGTCACAACGACCAAAAATGTGATCGTCACAGAGCTACTCACAAAACCCCTCCTAATCTAGTCGAATCCCTTGGTCATCAATGTTATTTTATATTCTCATTACACAATTAGTGTGTTCTTTGACTAGTCTAGTAGTTCTACGTTGCACATGATGCACGCACAAGCTTCATGATAAAGTAAAATAAATCGACTTGCCACGAGCCCATTTGGTTCTTTTCGAAAGCCCAATGTAATGCAGCTTTGTTGCTGACATGCGTTGGTCGACCGAAATTCCCACTGTCTTCAATCCTGTTGATTTCTTTTTCTTTCTTGGCGAAACGACTGTTGATCGTAATTGACCGAATAGGGCAGTTTCCCGGCCCATGCAAACAGACAAACCAAGCGGCTCGCGCATCGGATTAAAGTCTGGGCTAAACAGTTCAGTTGATTTGATATGTTCAGGGGACAACCGCACTGCAAAAGTGCACACAGCAATAGATCCCCTTAATCGAGTCTATTGAAGTTTGCCTCTACCCCTCGTCGCCGGCTGTCTATTTGACACGTTTATTTTTCCAGTCACAAGATGTGCAGAAATGGTATAGAAAAATTTCTCCGCTGGACGGCCAATCCCATGAAAATCTGCACACATGTACGAAAACCTCTACAGGATGCTGTTGAGTGGCTTATGTCTGATACAGGCCGTCTTGGTGGCTAAACTAATCGATCGACTTAACCTCACTGACTTACTTGATAAAGGAATAATATAGCAATGTTCAAACATGTGACCAAAAACCCGACCAGGATCATGTAGTTCAAGTCACGTGATGCGATGGCAATGCGCACGTTCACAGCTATCCACAAAAAGATGTAGTTAGCCATACCGACCATAGCGAAATCGTACGCGTATCGCGATGGTATACCGGGTTCCATAAACGCGGCCGGAGCATGATACATCCCCCCGCCGAGTCCGTATGTGGAAAACAGGAATGTGATCGCTCCGAACCATACGCCTTCGACAATCCACAAAATCACGTACCAGGCCCTCAAGTTGGCTTGTCTGGAGATCTAATATCGAGGATGAGAAGACAGAGATGTATCACGAATGACTCGAAATTGGAGATGCTAGTAAGAGAAACAAACAGTTCATAGATGCATGGCTGATAAATCTGACAGAATAATCAAAGATATTGCCATTTGATAACACCGCACTCTTAATCATTATTGAGTGAGTAATTGATTGGATTAGGGATTTTATTGAGGACGTTTTCTCTTCCATTTCTGACGCAATCGATCCGTATATCAAAAAGCATACTCTAAGAACAAAGTGAATTTTTGGCTTTGGCGATAATGCGGTCATCAGTACCCGATATCCAGATTAATGTGCACCGTCACGTGGTCAGGCAAAGAACTTCGATCGATGGTCAATGCGTGTGAAACCGATGTCTTGAGGTCGAATTATGCCTCCCAACGGGATTTATCAAACAACGAAGAAAAGCCCGCATTGAACACTAAAAGCACCTCAGTATGCCTTTCAACAGGAAATCGATTATATGAGACGCCATACAAACAAATGATGTCAAGAGCAAAGGCTTACAAAAACACGGGAATAATCAAGTTGCCATAGCAGTTCACTCGTACAGTAATGGGTATGAATCACTCCAGAAACTGCACAACGAGCAATCATCCATTAAAAGATGAGATCTATACGAGGACTGTCATATCTGCGTTGGTGAAACTGAGTCCGTCATCACCATCGGGGGAGAACTGATCCGATTGACACACTCGTGCAGTACTTTCAGTCAGAGATCAAAAGTAAGGACATACGAGTATGAGGAATATATATACATATATATATATATATATGATAGGAGCTTAGAGAATGATGTTCTTTCTCGTAGCTCGCGTTCAACACTGAGCTGAGCAGTTTGATTGCAAACGTTTCACCACCAGCCGAGGAGACAACGTCAGTTCTATGATATTGTGGCGAGCGTCTGGTTGCCATCACCCGCTTAAATGGGTCACCTAATCTTTCAGTCGGTGTTAATTGGCTGTTCTGGATGAAGTGGTAGGGTAAAGATGGTGACGAATTCCTTTATTCACTTTTGTCTGCTGATGACGTTGTGGGCTGAATCAGCGTCCGTTTCAACTGGCTTATGCTGATTGGTCCTTTGATGGGATCGATAGGTACACGTGGTCCAAATCGACGTGTCCGTTTATTAGTCTTTCCGAGGAGGGCCAAGCCTCGAGAAACTCCCTCGAATGTTTTTTTCTATCCTGGGCGACGGTCCTCAAGGTTCCGATGTTGAACTTGTGACCTGCCCGGTCTTCGTGAACTAAAACTAGGGAGAGTGGATCGTGCCTTTTTGTTGCCAGTTGGTGTTCATGGATCCGTGTGCCGAGTTTCTTTGCGGTTTGTCCCACTGTATTTTTTTCGCAAATTTCCGACTGTTGATTGGGAAAGCGGCCAAGATGTGAGGATTCAGACCCATAGCATTTACGGGTTAGAATCGCTGACAAAACAGCCAAAGACATAATTTGCATGTAACCAAATTCAAGGTCAGAATCATCGAAGAGATTTACAGTCACCGTTAGCCAATCGGATGTTAGCGGTTGCTTTGCCCGTACGGGACGAATTTAACCAATCGGATTGTAGCGGCAAGCGAACGGATTGCACCAGCTCGGGGGTGGACTGAAGAGCATTACGCGAATTTCCGTTGTGACTACTAGTTGTCATATATAAACTACGCTTTTAAACCCTAAGAAACGAACTGATTAAGAAGAGAAATAACTTCAAACATCCATAAACATGGAATAGAAACAAATAATGAACGGAAACAAGGCAGCTGTCCGATTTTTTCTTCAAAAACTTAAGTCAATTATTAGATGCTACAATAAGATTGCAATGAGCTCACTTACCACACGGTACAAATAAGGTCGAAGAATGAGTTCACGTTCGGGCAAGTGTTTTTCAAACATTCCGAAGAATAAGCAAGCCACGGATGTCATTGTTAAATTGTACAATGCAAACATCATGCCGCCATAGTTTGCATTCTGTGAAAATCCCGAGTAGAATTGTAATAGTAGTTCGGTAGTCACTAGTGCAGTACATTTGAAATAGAATAAATTCATGGTGATTGACAGTCGATGATAAGCCCAATGACCGTGGAGCACGAACAATCGATGTAGGAATCTAGAATTGAGCGGTAAGGACAAAGTCGGGTTGGGGTCGAGGAATGGAGAGAGGGAAGATGATCAGAACGGAGTGGGAGTGGTCCGTACATACGAACAAAGTAAAGATCAGTCACATTTTGGTGGAAAGCGCTGTCGATTTTACACCCATACTTTCATTGAAATTGGAATTTGGTTAACAAAATGAGGTCCTACTACAATGATCAATTAAAACAATATAACGTTTAGTTGTTTAGAGTGCGTTTGTCGAATTGGGACGAGGAAATCTGGATGCACTTTTACATCCAAATTTTACTCTGCAAATTGATGACTCCAAGTTGTCTTTGTGTCTTTTACAACTGATACGCACGGAGAGATTCTAGTCTCGTATTGGTAGAGCTGAAATCAAAGAAAGCCAGTCTACTGGCTCAGAGCAGTCATATGAAGACGAAACATGATCAGAAAGTTACCGGCTGAAAACTGTGAATTTACCCATTCGTACCGTACCAAATGACAATGGGATGGCGACAGAAAAGCCGCTAGCATATCACATCCTTTCATTGGTTACCAGTCGCTAATTGCTTTCTAGGTCTGGGCGGATGAATACGATACAGCATGTCAAGACTAACAGGTAGGTGGCTGATGGCAACCGGCGGCTTTGACCAAATCAAATGGATGGTTGTAGACTAAGAAAAATCAATTACGAAGGGATTTAGAAAACCACTGGAACAATAACAATCGAACAGGCTCCCATATGTATTCGATCACATCACAAATAAGAGATTTTTGACCCGTCAATTATATCCTGTCAGAGTTGATCTTGTTCTTTGCGCTTCAGTTGATAGGGATAAATAAGGCTTGGCTGGAGATAGAGTCGATTGTTGATTTTACGACCCCATGTCAAATAGGGATTTATAATCTTATGAAAACAAATCAGCAATTCTATCCGATCCAAATCAGTCCTCATGTTCATCGTCCTCGAGATCCAGTATTTGAAACCAACATAAAAAAACAGCTCAGTCGTTTGTATAGTCCTCAGACCTCGGTGCATGGTCACTGATTAGAACATCCGTTCAGTAAGCGAAAGAGTGTTAGTCCGAGTGACATTTTATGCGTGAGTTTTGAATAGCAGAAATGTAAAATAGATTTTCACGAAATAATTCTCCGGTTCAGCTTATCGTTGCATTAAAAGATGTACTTAAATTACAGAATATATTACTTTTCACGAGGAAAGGAGTTTAGTGCCCACTAATTGCTTTCACTGTTCCGTCATTGTGCTCAGATGAGCCATATTCAAGATGAATGTATGGAAATCGGTTGAGTTGTGTGAAATGGACAAGTGTTGTGATTACAGAAGAAGCCGACAACCTGTGAACACGGCAATGTTGGAATCTGGATGGGCTTTTGAGTGCGTAAGATCTTGTACGAACTAGAATGGTTGTGTGGACAAACTGTTTGATTGATCAAAGACCAAGATTTAAAACCCACTGAGGATAAATGACAATTCATTCGGTTCGTTGCCATGTGCAATCTACTGAGATTCTGCCAGTTTCTAAGTCACTCAAACCTTCAGGATCACAATTCCCTTTATGACTTCCATGGGTTACAGGAGCTGACAGACAAAACCCTTCCACGACATTCGCGCGTTGAGCGTGTACTGAAAAGATAGGTTTATTTGTGGATACTAGGTAGTATTCGATAGACAACTTGGAGGCTGGTTACATGTTCAGCTGACGGCTAGTACCCAACAGGGTACTTTTGTTTCTTGTTCGTCTAGTTTCACACCTATTTACACCTGAGAATTCGTTCCCGCAAGTTGTATGACAAACTGTCACTCTTGACAGTCCTGTTTGACAAGTTTTAACGTGTATTAACCGAAGAACAGCTCTAATTACCTTGATAGAATGGTTTCTAGACGTGTGTACGGGGTATCGAAATGGGAAGAAACGGCAAATTCGAAAAGAATGACCATCGTAAAATCAAATCTCAGCATAAAAATGAGTAGAATTTTACTGGCATGATAAGCACTGGGAAAAATTTCTTACTTTTCTGAAAACACTCAATAAACATGACATATATAAAAACGTTAATGCTTATACCTTTCTTCTATCATGTGATTAATCCGTATTTGACAAAAACCAAAAATTCGTTTTGGCGACTGATATCGGTTCGCCTTCCTAAGCAAATGGAACCATGTTACCCAGGGAATGGATTCATGAACACTATACCATTTCAAGATTGAATTCAGAAAAAACTATATTAAAATGAAACAACTATAAATTGAAAATGAAAATAGGCCAAGTTCAATTTGAGGACAAAAGAAAGCGGTAAATCGCGCAAGCCCTTGGGGTACCTCACTGGCCAGCTTATTATATCAGCCACCAACTCATGAATGGTCACCCGTCCTTTCATAATCCGTATGAAAAGAACTAGGACAGACCTCTGTCGTACACCATGCGCGCCAGTAGACGGACGAGGTCTGTCCTAGTTCTTTCCACATGGACTGTGGGAAGACAAGTGAGGAGTCAGTGGTTCGCAATTGACATGATCGGTCGATCAATGAGAGGCGGCAGAAGCAAGCGAGATTTATTGCAATCCCTAGCACCTAAATTAAATTTCAAGTTTCTCACTTACACTTCACAGTTTCTCACTCCACTTTTATTTTCTCTATTCAATATGGAAATGGTATAGTTGTGCTTGCATTGTGATTAATTGGGCTTGTCAAACAAGCAGGCTCGTGTGCGCGAGAAACTCAAAGGGGACACAACAGGTTTATTAGAGTTGTGCCGACATTCGTTAGGGTGTATAACTATGGAATTTAAGATTGCAGTAAAATCCCAACAATGCTGTATCAAAAGAACTACTGGGGTTTAGACAAACTGGTCACCTCATAGAACTGATTCCAAAAATGATTTGTTTTCTCGCGTGAATATTTCGGTATCAGGTCGGGGGCCCTACCGACCGGTCGGGTTGTTGACTTTCACTTTACCAAACCAACACAAATGACAGAAGAAACCGATCTCTAGATGTAAAACCTAAAATGTAAACCTAAAAGACTGTCACGTTTGCACCAAAAAATCCGAAGTTGGATGAAATTCATACCATCGAGTTTTTATGTGGATTATGCCCTGCGGTCAAGAAATGCGCATACAAATTGCTAGAATTTGAATCACTTTTAACAAACAACAAAAACAGAGGAAATAAGACAATTTCAATATTGTGGTATTGGTGACATTAATGTGCAGTCTGAAAGTATTCGATTTCAAACTACCAAATGTACCGTGATTTTCATAAACCGTGGCAAAACGATCGGAGGATTTTCTTCGCCCTTTTAAATTGCATCATACACTGAACGTTTATTTGCCAGTAGACAAACTGACGGAAACCCATTTACCCCCTGAGAGCCCAATTACACGCCAAATCCTGGTTTCTTGCACGGAGGCATAAACCGGAATTTCATGGGGCACACTGTACAATGATTATCTCCATAAACATTTGGATTTCCCGGGGACATTGCAACAAAATCCAAGATCATAATCACTCATGTGCTCAATCCATGGAACTCTGGAAATGCCAATGGCTCGGTACTTTTAGACATTCGGGTGAAAAATACTCTTTCTGTGCCTCCGTTCAGAGTCCCACAGGAATCATACGATGACTATTGCTGTCTTTATCAGTAGCCAAAGTTAAATGCGTGATCTTTATGGTTGATTTTCGTTTCTAACCATTCGTTGAACTAAAAAGGGCACGATAAAAACACATTCGGGAAACCAAGCTTGACGACTGTTAGATGTTGATAGACCACTGGCTGTTCCTCATAAATAAAACTACTGAGTTACTTAAGCGAACCGTCAAACACGAACTTCACTTCTCAGAAGGGGGTAAAACGGAATGTAAAATTTTCAAGATTAAACTTGACCAGGTAGTATCCTTTGACAAGAGGTCGTGCCCAATTACTCCAGAGTACCTACTGTAACGAGAACGAGTGAAAATAGCATGATTTTCAAACTGACCGCGTTATGGTGCTTTTTCCTTCCCCTCCGCCTTTAGAGTTTTTAAGTCTTAGTGGACATGGATGACCTCGAGGGTCACGATTTGACAGACCAGAAATGAACTTTCAGAAGAAGACTGTTTGAATGTGCTGAGTACAGAACCTTTGGTGTCCGTCAAACTGTGTGGCCTCTGGCATGCTTGTGATAAAAGACGGAAAATAATCGTGATCGTCCCATGCCATAATTTCCCAGTATGTTCGTGTGTTGGATGCACACTGCGATTGGGTATAGCGAGCACTAATCGATAGTGTACGCAATGGAGAGTTGTCGGTACTTGGTTTAGTCTGGTCGTGCTTCCTAACTGGTAATTAACTAATTTTATTGCATTCTGATGTCGCAAGCTCTACTACTGCCAACAGTTTAAGCAGACAAGAGTTCGGTAATGAATACATTAAGTGTGATGCATCCAAGTCCATTGAAAGCTTACCAACACGTCATTAAACTAAGTAAATAAGCCCTATAAGCTGCTTGTAATACTGATCAGAAGTTTGCTTCACTACGTTTTACTGATCTCCACTGAAAAATACAACATCCCTTTGATAATTGTCTGAAAAAATTGTCGTACTCACTGCTGGGAGCAGAAGATCAAAGGAATAACCATTTACTAGTTCTCCAAAATCTCGTTTGTCTTGGTCGTTAACTCTAACGCCTTCAGTCCGCCGTCTCTACTCCAGTTCAATCCCAGCCAGACTACTCAAGAGAGGACGATCACATAGCTTCTGATTGCTCAACACGAAAAATTTCCTTTATTTGTCATAATCAAATGATTTATGTGGGTTCACAGAAGCTAAATTCTTTCAAGTGATTGCCTTCCGTCTGACCGGCTCATTGTCTATTCGTTTGTTTTCATATCGAATGCCGCCCTCGCCCCTTTCTGTGGAGTTCACAAAACCAGACCACTTCCAATCAGTTCATGGACTAGGGTGCCTGGTCAGCTTCATGCCTGTCCTCGGGTTTGCTGTCGGTCCAATTCCAAGCCCGTGTGTTGTTCAACTAACGTCAGAGACGTTTATCTGTCAGTCCTCTTCTTCTGGGTATAGCCATGTTTCTCTTCGTATGATTCATCGGACGGAAGCAAAGTTGTCTTGTACTTTAGGCATCTGCACGTAGCCTCCCCTTACCGGTATTTACTGTATATCACAAAATCAGGCAGAGAGTTTGCTGTCTTCGGGCTGGCCATACCGATAGCTTAAAATAACTTCCCATGATTCTGGTTTGTATGGTGATGCTCTGTTCTGCTCTGACTATGAGTCACAAAACTGTATGCTCCTGATTTATTCACTATCCTAATCATTGTTTGTTTTGACGGGATTTTCTCCTCATTCAAGTGGTCTGCCAGAATCATATCACTATAATTCCTGGTGGGCGAAACCAAGGCAGTAGACAGATTAGTCAAAGCACCTTAGCAAATACAAACTTCCATTTTCACACAGTAATTCAAGTTTCGGTTCTTGTTCATCCACTCAGGCTGAACTGAAAAGTTGCTCGGGCAAACTGATGGAATTGACAGGAACAAACATAACCATTTCAGTAATTGCAAGCTTGTCAGATTACAGTTCCCCAACTTAAAAAAAATCTTTGTTTGGTTCAACGGCCGCGTTCATTTGTTTTCCACTGTCAAAATTCACGCATATTGTAGATTTAAAAAAAAAACCACAACGCAACGGTAGGACCCTTGATTTATGCTTGTAAGCAACGGCTTCACCAGTTAGTCTTTATTCAGTATAAATATGGTATGTTTAAAACAGTACCGATTGAGTAACACAGAGTTTAATCATGTCACTTTCACGAAACCTGAATTATGCGCCTTAGGAATTCCTGACAGCTGTACAAGGATATAAATAATTCTTTAATGTCGCCTTTGGGAGGAGGTGCGGTAACTTGCACAGCACCAGAGAGCAGACGGGGGGCGTCGAACTTGACCAAATTAATGCGACCTATAACATCACTTCACGGTTTTGTCCATAACCATGATGTGCGACCCCAAAAGGTCCGTAAATTTCACTATGCCGCATCGATGACTGCGGACGATTTCCACAATTCCTTTATATTTGCTACATATTAAGCAAGAGTAACCAAACTAATGATATCACAATGTCGATCCTGAAACCTCTTAAAACTGATGGCGCACGACACTTAAACGTGACCAGCTGAAACTAGGCAGTTGTCTACTATGATTTTAATGAGTAGACAGAATAGTATAAAAAAATTAGGTCGACTGTGGATGACCGTTCTTTGTCTGCGTTCAGCATGACAAATTTTACTTGATTGCCTGTAAAATAGATTGTAGGAAAATAAAGTCTGTTCGGCAGAGGGTGACTTGAAATCTTGCTCATGCCGGGAATTGCGAATTTCTTCAGCAGTGGCGATCACAGCGAAAATTGCAAATCGCTAATTTGACCAAACCTCAGAACACAGGCATGCCGAGCCTCCATGAATTCGCCGGTAAACTGCACGCTTCTGAGCCCTCCATAAGGTAATACATTCGAGAAGCCTAGTAAATTTACATTTGTCTGATATTATTATTCGAAGCTTCTGTATTTGCGCGCGTTTGCAGTTAGGTAAAATAACACCGAAGATGAAATAAGTACAATCAAAAAGTTGCAAAGTAAAATTACTTATGCGATACGGTGGACCATACAGGCGGGCCAGAAAGATCCGAAATTCCTGTAGGCAAGTATGCAATATACAGCATGTCTGAACCATTAGTGTAATTGGAGTATTATGCTCATTGCCATTATGGTTTACTACTCGGACGAGAATGCGAAATTGTGGCCATGACCATGAAATTTGGGAAGGAACAGAACCACTTAGAGTCCCGACAATTCGGATGTGGTAACGACCTGGGTGACAGCGAGATACCGTCTATCAATGAGATGATCGGCGGATCTGGAATTCGAACCTATGAACGTTTTGGTCGGAGAAGCTCAACCCACGTGACTACCATATACATACAGCTGCTATGGCAGACCAAGGTTTGACTAGTTCAAGAGTAAAATTTATAGGGATTAGAAAACAAATGTCATCCGAAGGACTTGAAATCATATATGACGGTTTCGAAACCAATTTCTCACAGCCGCCAACTCCCTGGTACAGTTACACAAATCTGTTTACATATATCATAATGGAGTGGTGTTTAAGTTGGGTGACCCAGTGATTGGAAATAACATCTGTTCTTCACTCCTCGAAATTTACTTTCGAAAATTCTCCACCCCTGTAGCTCCTCTTGGGTTCCACCGATACAAACCATGAATAATGACGAAAAATGCTTTCTAAGTGAGAAAATACGGTCGATTTAGACCCCTTTCGATTCTCAAGGGATCATTCGATTACGGGCATAAAGTTAGCCCAGAATACTGACTGGTTTAAATGCCGACAAAATCAAAGAGCCTTGGGATGATTTTTGTCAAACTGAAGTTCGCATAAAAACATCAATATACAAATATAAACACCAGTTTTCTAACCTGAATCCCGGCAGGCTATAATCACCAGCTCTTGCCGCCTCTCGTCCTTCTTTTCCGTAGATTCCCACGCCAATATTAGCCTGGAGCAGCATGGCCACGTCATTGCCACCGTCGCCTACGGCCGCGATCACAGGGACACTTCCACCCGGAGAACTTTTGGACAGACCGGCTTGGACAAGTTGCACAATGGAGGCTTTCTGGAGTGGAGTCATCCGGCAACACAACACAGTGGTCACATTCATGCACAGATCCAGAAATGCGTCTCGTAAGGAGGGCTATTGGTGACCGAGTCGGAATGACCAAGGGGAAAAGGCGGCAATTGAAGTGATCAATGACTTGAATTCCGTCGGTTTGCTTCATACTCCGTAACACGCAAGGTTCACTTGTCGATTTTGCTCACTCAGACGGTAGCTACCAACAATTTATTTCAATAGGCTAAAAACTAAACGATTAATAAATGGGACCCACTGTCTGGTGGGTTTACCCGCGATAACCAAATCGCGTGGATAATAAAGCAAGGAATCACGTGAGCACATTGGATTCTAACTTGAGCTATTTATCTGTTTCAGGATCACAAGAATAAAAACAAAGTGATATAGTTCAAACGGCCGGCAAAAAAGAGAACTAAAAGGTTAGCTTAGGAATTCTTGATCTACCAAATGCCAGTATAACACTAACTTCGCATCCTTTGTCAGCCTATAATCGCAAGGTCCAATGATTATGAAAGTGCTGACTGGGTCCTGACATTAACTGATAAATTCTGAATGAATTGAGTTCTGATCGAATTAAGAAATTGGATCTTCTCAGTAGAAACTCGTTTGAAATTTTAGGGTCCCGAACGGATGACAAGCCCAGATGCGAATGAACCGGTGATTCGTCGTAAGGTTTTGTCCGTTCTGTTCACTTACGAAGCTAAGTATTGACAACAAGAATCCAATATTGGCCAATTTCACAATAGGTCAGCTACAAAATTTACCCAATTCTTTTGAACTTTCAAGCTTTCAAATTCGAAATTCTGGAAATCAGCAGTAGTAACGACAAAATTAAATCAATGATGGTGAAAATTCAACTCGTATTTTACTGAAGCCATAGATGCGGAAAACTATTTGACAGTAGCCTAACTGTCAAGACTTTAAGTTGACGGCAAAATAATCTGTTTACTACTAACTAGAAGCAGCTCTAGGCGAAATTAGAACACGAGACAACAAAACTCGGGTCACTATCACTATCCTCTGAACTGCACCGTTTGTTCAGATCAGTTCCTCTCGCACTATGCACATCATGTGTCCAATTTAGTGAAATACCTAAGTGGACTGTTCACAAAAACGTCCAACAACGGTGCACTTGCATTAAAGATCGATGGATTGACTTGGACGTTCCCGATTCACTTTTGCCTATCGGTGAACTTGAATTAAACTTACAGGGCAGAGTTTTAGCGAGAACGAACTGAAGGTTGTGTGGCAGCACAGAAAAACGGTTATTGTTCTGGCATGTTTGAGTTTATATTTGTTTTTTTATCTTGTGTCTTTTTAATGCCTTCCTTAATGAAACGGCAAAGTACATCGTTTCCAGGACGTGGGTCCAATTGCAGATTGCCAAATGGGAAAGTTGTCCGACCGTTGGGGGAATCGGATCCGCAACTTTCACTTTGAGATACCGCCATGTTGACCATTTGACCATTCACTGGACGAGAGTGACATCGACAAATGGGCATCGTTCGAAGTTTCCGCTACACGGAAGCACTATAATAAAGGACCTGCCACGAGCATAACATTTCATTCGTAAAAATCAGCTTTAATTTATCGTCCTCTTTCTACAGAGCAGCTCGCATAACCAAGTAGATGAGTCTATGGATGTCTGGATCCTATAATTTAATTTGTTTGATCTAATACATCTTTCCCTTTTTCTAATTACAGAAAATTATCTTGGAAAAAGCTGCCACCAATCAACTTGAATTATTCTTCCGAATTTTGAGACTTTTGTTTGCTTTTAAAAAATCTTAGGACATAACCTTGGTCTGCTGTTCATTTTTTAAAACAAACTAGCCAAATTCGAACTCACCAACGTAATTTGTCACATGACAGACTCGTTCTTCTTCAGCTATCTCCATGCTTTACCATTGAACCAGCGTCAAATAAAAAGACTAAGCTCATCATGATCAGGTAATCAAAATGGCGATCAGTATTTTCTACCAAAATTGTCTTAAAAAGACGGGGACATTTTCACGGCACTTGCGTCAAGCTGTAGTTCAGGCATATCTCCGCAATAATAAGGTCGGAAACTAGAACCATTGACACATCATTTGTCACACAACTCATAGAAAACAACCATAGCCAAACCCTGTGACAGGGAACTAGAATTTCGCATGTTGCGAAAATTGTTACGGATCCCGACAACATTAAACGCGCTTTCATCCATTTATATGACGAAATCCCAGTTACATGAATCTTCGAAGAGGATGTGCAGATGAGATGAATGAGTCATTTCGCCCAACTAGGATAGTTGCATAGCACTAACATGATCTGGACTGATGATGTCACTTTGCCCGATAACATATCCCTAAGTGGATCCGCTGTTCCTGACTTCCGGAGATCCGTCTCCATTATTCCAACACCCAAACTTTGCAACTTTGTGTGTTTTGCCAACCAATTGTGTTTTGTTGTTTTAACATTCTCCAGTTACAAACCGATTATATGTTGCATGTAATCATTTGAGCCCCTCTTTGAATATTCCTGAAGAGTTCTTTCAGTCTCCTCATAAACCCGAAATATCATTTTTGTACCTCCTATCTCCCGACCAAACATGGAAATTTTTTCAGGTACGCAGACAAAATGCAGACCACGGCCGAACGAAATGGGATTGTCTGGTTGTTCCATACAACTATTTTACCAACAAAAATTGACCCATAGGATTGCGGAAGAGAAAAATCAAAGTGGTTGATTGACAATTCAGGAGTGTTTCGACCATTTGTTCTTTCTTCATATCAACTATAGGCTTCTTCGTCGCCCAGCAGCACCTGGCTATCGCTCATTGACATCTTAAAATTTTTAGCAAAAATACTTGGGTCTCCGTCAATGGAGATACAACTATGTGGTTCAAGAGCCTTTTGGATCAGTTTAAGAACGAAGCTTCATCGGCTTGCAATGGACCGTAATTGGTAAACAAAACACGGCACTTGGATAGTAAATTGTAGAAGAATAAGACGCGTATGGATGAAACATGTGCTGTGTATGAAATCCATACCGTGGACCAACTCACGTAAATCTACAACTCAAGCTAATTTATATGAAGAATTCACAATCCAATAAGGACCAGCATATGACTCGTTTCAGGTATGGGGCAGCTAATTCCTAACCACTGACCTTAGCTGAGTGGCAATAAAGGCCCGTCCGAAATTTTGGATCTACCGTGGTGGTCTGAGGGCTTACATTTTTCAGTCGGCAAACCGGAAACATGCAATTCGTCTGCTCGAGATGATTTGAACCATCTTTTGTACGCAAATCTTGAAATCCTGACCATTCGTTTTTGGTCTGCCTCTATATATCTGGTCTTTTATTCGTGTTCCCTGGAACAGCCAACTAGCTAGTTGGACCGGTTTCAAACAAAACACCGGATTTCGGCTATGGTACATGTCTTGGGAACAAGAAGTTAGACAGAAATGGTAATAAATTTATGCTATGACAAAACAAAAACATCTGATTGGTTAAATTTTAATTCGAGATTCTTCGATAGTTAGAAAGGAGACTATGTAGAACTATGTAGAACTATATGCGAAACAGCAAAGAACCATCTAAGCACGAATTACAAATCACCCCACCCACCCCGCTAAAAGAAGTAAACAGTTGGAAAATGTTACCAAAAAATCCATACGGTTGATTTGCGGGGAACAAAAAATATAAACTGGTTCAAGAACCAACCAAGTGCAAGATTAAAAATTCCGGAAAGTAAACTGGCTAAATCCAAATTTGTTAACTTCTCAAGTGATTAACGAATTCAATTGATGGAATTCGACAATCCGCCTGTTCAACATAAGCAAATTTTGGCCTTTGGTGTGCACTGTCAGAGACGCACGTTCAATGGAATATCTCTCCAAAGCCGCACCACTTTACACGACTTCTGTCCCATCATTCTAAGATTCGATAATTACACATTTCCTTATCACAACCTCTGAAACAAAAGTAAAATGGAGGGTGCATGCCTCATTGTCATTACGGATCACTACAAGAGGGAGGAAATGGAGCCATGATTGATGAATCTAGAACACCGATTGGTGCAGAATGAAATAAGATTTGATCAAGTTCAGTGACTTAAAGAACTGGACGAGAGAGGGCTATTGACGAACAAAGAAGTGGCTGACAAAGTTTGAACTTCAGATATACTGGCGACAAATGTTTGATCCACTTGCCCAACCTCGACCAATGGCACTACGTAAAGCCCAATCGATTCACGAGCACGAACGTCAAATTTTATTACGTAAGCTGATTTTACTCCTTTGATGGGCGAAATAAACACGTGCGGAGAGACCCAAAAGCGGAAAAAGCCATCGGAGAATACTTTCCGCCCATTTAAGCCGCATGCCGCATTTGGCTACTCGTATACTTGTCAGTAGGTAAATTAACGAAAATCCATCCAGCCCACGGGTATCTGATTGCATTACCAAAGTCCACTTCAGTGGTCGGCCCCCCGCTCTGGTTCCTGACTTGCAGTCAATCCGACCTTCATCCACTGCGCCATTCACCTGAATGCAACTGGGCCACTGTGAAAGCCCCGTCTGCCAGACGTGGTCCGTCTCCATTGTCACATCATGAATCACGGGACCGAAACAAAGCAAGTTTGCACTGTTGGCACCTCGTTCGTAGCCTGACCTTACACACACACCGCACCTTGTCCCAACACCAACATACGCCCCCTCCCAGTCATCTACACGGTGTGTAAAAATAAGCGAAACAGTCTGAAACTGAAGCAAAGCAAAAATCTGGATCATATGATTACTTTTAGGTTGAAACAATGATGCATAAACATTGCAACTCAGACTGTTTCGTGCCCATTGGACTTAATGTTTGTGATTAACTCCACCACGAAGATGGAATGTAACCTTGTCTGAGAAACTAATATCTTCACACTAATTAGGCTCCGTTTTGACTGGATCAACAAAGCACTCGCGGAAAGCCCTTCTTCTTCATCTCCAGCTCTCACTGCTATACCGTGATGAAATCCAAGAGGATGAAAGTTTAGCCGATATAAAACAAGTCTTGCAGAAGTACTTGTAGAAAGTTGCCGTGCCAACTTCCTGGCGGAGGCCTGAAGGTCTGCTCGAACGAAATTTTATTACGGGGCCGGGCAATAGGGAGCCACTGCCGATCACCAAAGTGACCGTCGAATACACAACCCAATCCTCTGACATATTTGGGGGATAGATATTTCATTTACTTGACTACTGCCGACCATTGCATGATTTACATTTATCCGCATGTGAGACCTTGGCAAACGCGGTATCTTCAGATCTTTTACAGCCCCCACATCAGGGTTTTTTAATTATCGCCCTCACTTTCGAAACTTTCTGATCTTGCCTTTCCGGTGAGGAAGACATGTCACTGGGGCTTGCCCGCTGTTCAACACTGAAGGTGTTCCCACCAATGATGATCATGATGAATGTCAGAACAAGACTAACCTTCGGCGCTAATGAACAATGAATACAAAAACATATCACAGTTTGCAGGTAGTTAACGAGAACGGCACCATACAACACCAAGACTCCTGCACAAAGGTAAACTGTTTGCAGCGATGTTTCCGAACCACGCTGCTATCGATGCGCAACTGTGTTAAACCCAACGTGTGAATCGGATCCATGGAAATTGTGGATGACTGTTGGCCATACTCTGCGACTGGAAGCCAAATCCAAGAAGCCCAATTTTGCTTTGAGTAACGATGGGCATTGATCGATTTTATTCCTAAGCGTATCAAATCTCTCAACGACACTGACCCGTATATTCAACTGACTTTCAAGGCGACAACGCCATTGGGAACAGGGTACTGGGCGAAGCGCTTGTCGAGCGAGTTCTACATTAGAGCGCTATCGTATCTGATGAAACGATGACAGCCAGCGGCGTTTGAGAAAAAAACGTACAGTTGTTCATTATTACAGTGCCACCATCCTATTTCGTCAGTAGACTTAATTTTCCCTCACTTTGGCTGGTGAGACCACCTCAGGTGTCAGCTAGCAAAAGACTCAGATTCTCTGTGTCCTCGGCTTGCAATAATTGAGTTTTTCCCGTCCGTTAGTGATCATGAGAGGATGGCGGGATGAATCCGGTTCCGAAGCATGGGTTACCTCGGATCCACAGCATAGCTTGTGTAGGATGAAGTTAGGATCTGACTCCAAAAGTGCAAAGCCACCCTACGTCAGTACAATGGGTCATTCGACATTCAAGAACGCAGGACGAGCCGACAAGCCCGTTTGGACTCAGGTGAATGACGCACGGGCAAGCCAGAGAACAAATACGGAATCGAACGTATTGAAAACAGTTTGATTTTTGTGACATGTTCAGAAGTGAGTGGGGCCGTTGCTTGAATAGGAGACCAAAGAAGAGCAAGCAGCTTGAAAGACGAGAGGGGGACGGTTGGCCAGTGGGTTTTAACTTGAATGGACCGATATAAATTGTTTAATTATGACAAATAAATGGAACGGTCGTGTCGACCAGCCGGAGGTCATTTGAGCGGCCTTGCTTGATTAATCGGAATGGGAGTGAACTAGAATCAATACGATCAACTAAATCCGCTAGAGTTAGGGGTCGGGATAAGCAGATTAAAAAACACATCGTGGCTGTAAAGGCGCACGAAATATCTTGTCGGTCCATATCGGAACTTCATCCGCTCGTTCGGCCACTTGGCAGCAAAACCGATTCTAGGTTTTTGAAACCACGCATATTTTCTATTTGTTGGCTGCTGATGAATAAGTGCTGGCCAGCCGGATCTGACAGAGTCAAGAAAGCGTTCGTCTAGTTCATTTCGATCGCCAGCCCGACTTTGGCTTCATAAAAGTTAGCTCAATCGAGACATGGTTGCATAACGACCCAGAATCATCCAGCCCAACGAAATCGTCCCCAAACTCTAGGTCCAAGACGAAGGATGTTGGACTCAGCTGAACAACAAAGTAGCCGGCGAATGTTTCGAGCAAAGCGCTCGCTGCGCCTGTCATACAGATGGTCTTATTGAATCCATGTAATTCGTGCCTTAGGTTTGAATGTCAATTTACAGGGTACAACAGTTTTCTGCATCCAAAGGTCCGTTTTAGATGTTGCGTAAAGCTTCTAGAGTTAGAAATATAATGAAATGGACCCTCTAAACACTAGAACAGTCAAATATTCAATCTTGACAATCAGTAATATTCATCTCAGTACATCTTAGTTCAAAATGACATGAAACTTCTTGATTTTGTAATTCGATACGAATTTCAAGTGGATATTTGAAAAACGTGAATTGTAATCTGAGACAGAGCAACCAAATATGGTCACGTGTGACCGTGATTAGGCGAACATTTCTAGCCCATACATGGCTCATTGAATCACATGATATCTGGTGAGTAGTTATTCTGTACCCGGGCTGGCTACGGCAGCCCAAGGATTGTAAGTCTACTCTTAAATGCAGTCCAGTGCAAAAGATTAATTCAAAATGAAGTACCACTCTCTTTTATTGATTCCTGTTTTTCTGTAATCAAGACTATCGACGGCACTACTGAAATTACATACAAACTTGTTACTACCTATATAAAACAATTTCTACAGGGAAGTGAATCCTAAGATGGGACTGGGACACACCGCGTTTCTAAATTCATGCGGGGAAGGGGAGTTGTAATTACGTACAGAGGAGAATTCAACGAGCGCATGAACGATACCATTTTATCAAAAAGAAATCGGCGTTCCAGAGGGCCGAAACTGTCAAACTCACCATCTTATTAACTTGGGAATCAAGTGTCGTTGTGAGTTTTATGTACGCGCTTTACCGTACACACATGCCCCGCCAAATTGTTGCATCCTCCCACCCTGTCCATTCAAGTCCTTGATTCATGTGGATCTTGGAACATATGCCTTAGCTTGATTTTATCGCTCGATTTGAGCAGCCCACTCGGGGTGGCACATGCAAACGATTCAGTACTCAAACACACAAATCCGGTAGTTCAAGATGCGCACGCGAATGTAACATTTTATTCTTCAAAGTTTTCGCTTCATTGTTTCATCACGAGATCAGTAGCGATTGTTGATTCCCTCTGGTTGTCAATGACGGTTGCTTGTCTGCACAACTATTCCTAATATGTTGTTGGCTTTGCTGTTTGGGTGTAACCTAGAAAACATCATTCTATCTCAGTTTCTATCGCGACAAATTTATTTCGCAAGTAGTCTCGTATATTCGGATATGCTTTTCACGCTATTTCTCATTTTTCTGTTTGTTCCCTCGTCCGTTCTCTGTCTGCTTACGTGTCCGTCTACGCCGAATGAACTGTGCTCATACATGTCTTATTATCGCTCCGTGGAGGCTCAAACCACACAACTCATCCCCAGTAAGCCAGCTCTCCACCCCTGCACCAGACAGCGTTTCCACCACCTGCTTCATCACACTTGTTCCGAACCCCTCCACTGACTTACATTTATTGACCTTAATCGATCTTCAATTAGCAAAAATGCGGTTGTAAACACTCTGTTTCGTATTCGTGTTTGTTAGCTTCTGTAGTTAATGATCGCCTAATCTCTCTCACGACTCCCCCCTCCCTAAGAGGAGTTCGCTAATCCATTTTTACTTCTTTCATTAATAAAACAACAGTGTACATCATCTGTCAGGAAGGTAACTGCGGCCAACATAGGGACGCCAAGTGGGGAAGTGGACCGTCTGCGAGAGGAGTCGAGACCGCGACCCTCACGACCAAACGCCACGACCTTGTCCACTCGACCGCAGTCGGTCAAAGCTCAGTCGCGCTGCTACTGACTATCATATATCCCGCTGCCCCCAAATGTTACTGTTTTGAAGTCAGACCGAGTTACACCTACCTTCACATCTCTAATAGATTGTCGATACAATGGAGATTGTGCAAGACCTCTTGGTTTTTATCTGCGAGACCTTAAGCCCCAAGCATTCCATGGAAAGAATTCAACTTTTCAGGTGGCCTAACGTGGCCGATCGGTTTATTGGACCACTTCAGTAGTATCACGAAATCTAATGTTTTACCGACGGAGACCATGAAACCACCAGATTGGGTGGGTGCCAGGCCTTATCTATGTCGATCACTTTGTGGATTCGAATCAAATCGTAAAAGAGTGTAAAAGATACAGAGAAAGCACTTGCCAAGGAATCGCATGGACCAGACCACAACCAATCTTTTCCCGAAACAGGTTTGTTCAAGGTCAGAAGAGGGCCCGAGAGAGAGAGAGATTACCTCAATGACCACCCCCAGGCATCCTAAATTTGAATCTAGTTGAAATCAAGTTCGATTGTCTGGAACAAAATATTAAGTTTTCGGAGTATCTGTTGCTTGTTCAAAATCGCGAAGTGCCCTGCCAATGAATTGAGACCAAAAGCCAACATAGCTGGTTAACCCCCTCCGACCAGGGAAGCATCAAGACGAATCGGGGCCGAGATTGGCGTCCCCAACCTGATTGTCGGTGGTCAAACAGATTATGTTGTGGTGTTTGAACTGTTTGAACTGGTTGAACTATTTTAGATAGCTTCTTTTGAAGAGGTCATGCTTTTTATGAGGTCCTACCTAGGACTGCATGTGAAAATGCATGTCTGCTACTCTAATAAGACGCGGTTCAAGCCTAACCGCATGAAATGTTCGAGAAGGGCACATTTTTCATCTGTTCTCGCCTGAATCAAAAGCTTAGCGAATAACTCAGTGTGCCTACTTGCAAACCGCTTGAAAGCCCTGTGCTGACCGACGCGGGGACACAAGGGATGCGTTTCATGCGGGCATGGGGGATCGAAGATTGACAACATAGAAGATACACAAATAACAATAAACGACAAAATGGTGGTTGTAATTGAATGATGTTTGTTTACTTTTCATCGCTAAAGTTATCTACATTTTATTCATTGTTTTGAAAAGTACCGTGAAATGTATATTCTGGGGACGCTGGATGGGAAAATAAAACCCAACGGGATTCCACCGTCACGAAGCAAGCACCGTGATACGGTTTAAAATGCATACTAAATCGTCCCTTTCCATAGTCTTTTGAACAAGTCGATTGCCCCGTTCGAATATGTGACGTGCGGTACCATGGGTCACGTGACCGAAAGTCTTATGACCGAGGGGCATAACGAATGTTTATTTTGTTTTGGAATGCATTCAAAATTCGACAAGACAACATAAATAGACAAGGAAACAAAAACAATGAGTTAGATGTGTCTTATTTTGTTTTGTATTTCTAGTAGATAAAAAATTTAAATAACCACGGTAAATAAAAACGGTAAACATCAACAACGATTCTGAAATGCTGTTTTCGTCTTTACTCAGGGTGTTGATTTTCGTGAGCTTCTGATCGCTGAACTTGGCGTGCAGATCGGAAACGTTCCACGGCCAGCCGAGGTTACTTAGTCCGTTCGTGGAACACGTCGTGGAAGAGGAAACACCACGACAACAAGAAGAACAACGACGATAACAACCTATTTTCCTGCACAGTTTTTGATTTTAAAAATGAATTACTTGTGCACTTTTTGCACAAAGTTTTTCATCTTTTTCACGGACCGAGTTTGTTGATGATTCACATAAACAATTTTGCTTGCGTGTCAGGAAAATGGAGAAACCATTTGGAGAAAAAGAGACGAGAAACAAACAGAGGAAATTGTAACTACTCCTATTCCCTTCAGAATGACTTACTTGCAATGCAAATGTCAAAGTCTTTCCGTCGATTACCAGGCCGATCGGTTCTCCGGCAACACCGGGTCTATGAGCGTGCCTTCGTCGAGGAATTCGAAGTCTACTCCATTGTTTATCGCGCACAAAGCCCATTAGTCGATTGGCCAGATAACGACGTTTGTTGGTGGGAGTTTTGGCATCCCGATTCCCTCCATTCTCGTTATATTCGTCCGAAGCGAGAACAACTTCGCCCACCTCCTCTAATGTCGGTGTTATTAGTTGCCGAGGGGACGGATTTGTCAAGACCAGTGTAGACTGAGTGTGACTTCGACGGGACAACCTCTGTTCCGCACGTGATTGTAAACCATCGATCTGTTCGAAAATTCGACAGGCGGTTGTTTCGAAATTTTCGCAGTGAGTTAGTCGGATCAGTGTCATTTTCGGAGTGAAGTGTCCCGCAGCCTGGCTCACTGTGACCGCGGTTTCTTCTTTGTCACCGGTCAGTACCCAAATCTAGCATAATGAAGAAAAGTGGTAATACAGTTCAACGGGGCTTCTTTGCCTAGTCAAATTGTTCCCAATTTGTATTTGCTTGTTTTATTCATTGCATGTATCTCACAATTATTTGCGATTAGTATGTGAGATTGATGCAAGTTAAACGAGCAGTAAACCAACCTCGCTGAGAAGAACGGACTTGGTGGGTAATATTCGATTGGAGTCAGCCATGTGCCCTTTCGAAGCTACCTGGCACTGTCGGCTGTCACTGAGGACAACATCTAAATAAACAAATTCGAATCCGTCCTGAGGGTCTGAGCACATTAATAGAAATACAAATGCTTCCATGCAAAACGAGTCGAGTTCAAATCCATGGTGCGATGACGGTTATGCACCAATGGTGCTTTCTAATGTTTCAGCTTGGTCACAGGTGGGCGTCTCAGGCTCCGAGTTGGTTACTCCCCCTGAACGCCTCATGAAATGCTCCCAAATGACCGCCGTCTCAAATAGCCTCTGCTGAGAAAGCAGTGCACCCTGCCTTCTCGTGGTAGAGGTGTTTCCACTAAATTGCGAGGACGAATGTGAATGTCCACCGTCCTCCACCGAATTGATCGATCTTTGATAATCAATCCAGAACAGATGGCTAAACCATGATTCCGAACCAGCCACAGGCGGTACACGAAGTATAGCGGTGTATGCTCACCGGTACCTATGACGAAGGGGTGTACTAGGTACCCAGGACATCTAACTCAATCAAAATAGACCACTAACTGATCAATGAATCATCGGGTCTCGGTGGGTTACGTGACAATGAAAGTGTCCTACTGCCTTGTGGGTTCAATCATCTGGTCAAACGCTAGGTGCAGGTGCTCCGGTTTGGACAACCGAGTTCTATCCACCCCAGCTAGAAATCCTGGATTCCGATGGATCGCCGATGATCTGTAGATGGAGAATAGGGAATTCATCACACGTAGTGAACTCCAAACAATGTTTCGTTTTCTTTCCTGATTCTCGCTCATTGTTTTCATTCTTTGCCGTGATCCGTACACAGATCCGTGTACTAGAAGCTCTGTTCTGTCGTTTTGGCTTAGATGACAGTTTATCAGAAAATCGATAGTGGGAAGACTACCGAAGACAGAATTTGGCAAGTTAAAAATCAGTGCTGTGCTTTATCACATGCATTGGCGGTCACACTGGTCTCCTGATCACGTCACGTGGCAAACGTTTTTAAAGTCAAAAGAATTTGGCTAATAAACTTAGAGAGAACAACACATCCAGAAAATTCTTGTTTGTCAGTGTTGGTTCATCGAGATTTTGAATAATTAATGTCCTTTGAAGATTCAAACCGTTAGAAAAAGCAGGTGCGCTTGCCTACTCACAATTTCAAATTCTACTAAAGTTTTGGCTATTTTCAGCCATAATTCATATTGAATTAATTGGTCACTATTGGATGATAAACTTATTTTATTTTTACTTCGTTTCCAGGACGTACAGGTGCCAAGTCCACGAAGATGAGCCCGTCTGATCACGACCAGAGTTATATAACTCCACCTGGACAGTTGATAAATTTATTGCTTATTGTTTTTTATTCGTCGCGTCAAGTCAAACCAAAATTAACAATGAGACTATTATCTGCTTCCAAATTGATGAAGTCCTATCGCTAAAGTAAATAACTTTAACCGGTTGTCAATTTGTTCCTGCTTTTTCGAACAAAAACAATTGGAAAATCTCTCCCCAGTCGATACAACTTCCATTAATTAGTCACAATCAGATGATGCATATTAAATTGTTTCAGGTCAAAGTCCATTGACTTATCGCCTCTAAACTCTCGGGTTTATGGTGTCTTCTATTTTCCATTCACGGTCCCGTCCTCCAGATACCTTCTTCTGTCTTATCTTTTATCATTCAATTCATTCATAGATAAGATCACAATGTACATGATTTTCAGGAAGGGCCTATCGACCAACACGGGGCTGCCATGTGGGGGAAGTTGACCGGTTGCAGGGATATTTGGACTCGCAACCTTCAGATCGAAAACCCCTTTGACGTTGACCACTTGATCACCATTGGTCACGTGTCAATTAAACCAGACAGCTTAAACATTACCCTCTAGCCAGGCCTCGGGACAGTGATTCCAATCTGGCTATCAGGTTTGCGATGGACTCGTTCGGAACGTCGAGTTCGCTGGTTGTCCTGATTTCTGGACATATTTTGCTTCACCATTGTACAAATACCTGTCGGTCTTGATTTTTGACCTAGATTCATAAACTCCCCGTACACTATGCAAATGAGTTCTCGTTGGATATTGGTGCATCCATCAGCAAACTCTTTAGCAAACGAAATCGAGAACGGCCACACAGCAATCGATATTATGATCGAAAGGGGTAAGTTAAATGCAAACAACAAGATCAGCAGCCATATGGTTTGCATAGCATCCAATCCCAAACGAGAGTCTAGGTCAACTTGTATGTTGGGCTGCGTAACTGGTTTGGTGTGCGCTACCATCTTGATTCTGGATGTTTACGTGCTGATCCTGACTGACACAACTACAGGGCTTCGATTCAAGTTGGTTTTCTTTCCATTTTTCCATCAAACTGCAGATCAGGACGTTTGTAGCACCGTTTCGGGGAAACCGTCATCCCATACATGTTACAGCGGGGGTAGTTGATAGTCAGAACAAGGAAAACGTGTCGCTAATGATTTTTCTGGCGCGCTTTTAGTAATGTTTTCCCACTATTTTGTTGGATACTTCGTGAAAAAAGAAGCAACAGAATCGTTAATAACAACCACCATAACTGCTGTTCCATAGCTAAGTTCGTCAAGTCTGTAATTCTTTTTTGACATTGCTGTTGCAAATACAATCCAATGCAAAATGTTCCCCGCTCCTCATTTTGTCTTCCTCTACTGACAATTTTGCAATAATTTCCAGTCCCACTAATTCGGACCCGCTGAATTCGAATGGACAACAGTTTACCCTGCTCGACCACCAATGCGATAAGAGAACCAAAGAAAAACGATTGAACCAACCACTCACTTGGATCCCTGATTCCCGCAGACTTTGAACACATTCTTTCACGCCGATTTGCAATTTGTCTTCGACTCCAGTAACTGCACATGGAACCAAATCGCTTTCGATTCTACTGTAAATTTGTTTCATCCCTTGCACTCGTTGTTCACCAACAAGACCCTCGGTGCGGCGCAGTTCGACCAACAGATTTTCATACTGCGCGCGATTTAATTGCCGAGTCCCAAAGACCAGTGTGCGTAGACCCTCCAGGGCAAACTGATTTGCAATTTTCAATGCTTCTGTGCGAATCGCACTGGAAGACTGAGTACAATTCTGTGTGAAATCAAAAGAAAATAAGTTTGAAATACAATGCACGAGGTGCCAATTTGCCACTAAGACAACAAATGCATAAAATTTCTCCTGTACGTTAGAGGCATAGAAGTATGAGTTTTGTTCTTTTCTTGTTTTGTGACAGTATTCCTAACTGAAACTATAGCTATATCAAATTACTCGAATGAAATGCAAGGCACAAGTGCGGGGGGAACTTGACATGTGTGTGTGTGTGTATGTGTTTGTGTGGCGGGCTATCCATCAATCAAAGCAGCCGAGGCTGATTCTTAGCCGACTAAAACCGGAAACTAACAAAATCAGTGACGGATACGAACTGTATCGTAAACAACTTCGTTGACTCAGACATTAGTTAATTGGGGCCCAATTGTATCTGGAATCAATCTTGATTCATTGGGTAACGTACTAGATTTCGTATTTTCATTGTCCCTGGTTCAGCTCCGACCCAGTTCTGTTTAATCAAGGAAGATCAAGTGCAGTGACCTCAGGTCCGTTGAATAGTTTCTCGTATTTTAATCGAATTCGGACACCATATATGGATTTCTGCCAAGCTCAACTGAACTCTCGACAATGGTCTTTAATCCCCTGTTTCATTAGTTGTGCCTCCTCTGATTATCCTGTTCCGACGGCATTCCGAGTACTTGTGGTAATTCTATGCGCAAGTCACGTATCACAGCCCGGTACAGCTTTACTACTGTCTGTGTAGAGAACCAACCATTGAGAACAGTAGCGATGGGCGATCGTGAATTTCAAACATTTCTCGAGGGTCATTGGACCGAATGCATTCCACCAATCGGGATTCTTCCTATTTCACATATAAACGCATGGGTTGTAAGTAAACCCGAACGTATTTACCCCCTGTTGTGGCCTTCTCATTCGCCTCGGTTGCAAGGCTTTGGTCGGAGTGAGTCTAGTGCGTCTGGTGAACCGTGCCCGTAACCGTGCCCGTGCGTTGCTGTTGGTGACCGAATTTCGCGGGTTGGTACTACTCGTAATTGGCTGCCAGGTGCTGCTGCCAGTTTGATTTTGCTATATCTCATGAGACGGCTTGTTGGGTTGCCTTTGTTCATCAACTCCAACTCTATATCCCCACTCCGTGAGTAGGTCGATCTTTCAGACCGAACGTGACCGTATCTGCCACCCAGTTGTCCAGTAGGCGATGCTCCGACTAACTCACCATATCTTGGCTCACTATCCCCGTGTTTTAGGGACCAGTCTGAAACAGAGATCTCCCTCTGGGGTTGATTCAATCTCGGCTGACCAGATCAGGGCGTATCTTGACAGCAGTGATTTAAGATTCAACTCTGCGCGGTCATTTGTCCACGAGAAAAAGATTCTTTAACAAATAAATCTATGATTCTATTGTAGACGATGCTACCAGATTTCAGTATGCTTTCGCAAGGAAATAGATTATTCGAAACAAAACTCACAATCGAGAAAACAGGAACTACGGCACTGAAATGTCTAATTCCAATGGAACACTTCGTGTCTAACATGAACGTGAAACATTTGAAGATTCAAATTATAGCATTTATGCTCATCAAGCATGAACCGGAACGCATCATAATCTTATCCACGACCTACAGTACTCTGGCCACGGGGCACAATCTTCAACCAAGGAGCTTTAGGCATGCCAGATCAAAAGACCGAGAGAGATGGAAGCAGTAGGAAATTTTAAAAAATAATAATAAATCACCGAGACTGGTTTTACAGACGTGGAAATACTAAAGAAAAAACACTTTTATACATCCAATCGTGTGAAGTAAAGTAGTGTGCGAATCAGAAGCTCGAGGATGATGCAGGAAACTGACATGGTCCACAAACACCCATCACCAGTGCCACAGTCTTACCGCGTCCTAGAAAATTCGTGTAGCGTTCCAACAACGATTTTTATGACAGTAAAAGCATAGTCACCATGGCCCACTACACGGGGTGAGAGGGCGGGATGTAGGGCGACCGGTACCCGGCGATTCTGAAACTTAGGGTAGCGTGAAACCGCATAAGATCGCATTAGGTATGGTGTGGTAATCAGCCGAGCGATAGGGTGTTGCCATCTACCGCCAAAGTTGCAAATGACGGTTGTGGGGTTCGAACCTCTTATCATTTTGGTGACAGACGATTAACTCATCGGACGACTACCACCGATCGGTTGTTAACCAGCAAAGGTGATTTTTCCCAACATTTAACGAATCTGAGCCGAACAAGATTGAAGATATATTGAAAAATCGATGTGTCACGTGATGTTTTCATGTGTTTGGTGAGGAATTCCTATAAGTCATTTAGGAAACGAATGAAGTGACGAATTCTTTCCCATTGTACATCTTTTAAGCTTCTACAATTATGCATCGGTTGATAAAAAGGGGCACGTTAGGCGAGTTCAGCTCTCAAATTCAAAACAACACAACAACATAACTTACTAAAAGGGAATCGAGTCATTCCGGTTATTGGCTAGGTCGCAGTTACGGAATTAGGTAGTCAAAAACGACTGCTCTTGAGTCTCCAGTTAGCCTGGTCCAAAAGCATGACGTTTTATCTCTTACTTCCTTTATTAATGAAGGGGACTTGAAGCCAACATAGGTCTGCCAAGTGGAGAAGTCGACCGGTTGTGGGAGGATTCGAACCCCCGACCTCCACGTCCAGATACCACGAACTTATCCGCTTAGCCACTACCAGCGCAGCCGGTGCTGTCTTATTCCTTTGTTTCGAACTTGAGAATTGAACTCCCCTAGTGTGAATCCTCTCATGTTCAGCCTAAATATTATTGTGAAAGCTTGAGAAGAGATAATCAAAAAGAATCCTTCGTCTCACCCGTGGTCTGGTGTGCAGAATTTTTTAATAAGTAACAGAGCTTCATAGTTTGGGCATGTAATTGATCGACGTCGGAGTATGGGGGAAAATGACAGATAATTGGAATTTTTCAATTTCATGTAACTGCGCAAAGCAGAAGAAGTGGCCATTTTGCGTCTGGGAGTTAGACTTGCATTACCAAATTGCACAATTAAGTTCCGTCCGAAGTTAACCGATCGGAAAAAAGACTTTTTCAGTAAGTGGCAAATTTCCGTCTCGTTGTGCATTTACTGACATTCTGCGCTGATTATCTGTTACTTGGTAATTATTGAACTTTACAATAACTAGGTTTAATCGTTTTTCCTAGCCTCAATAAAATGATGTTTATACGAAAATGACCCGCAGTTTGGAAATCTTCATCTGATCAGCAAGCTATCAAAGCATCCGGAAACACTGACTCCATGTGCACCGAACGTGCCATATCCGTTAAGAGCATTTAAGACAATTTTGTTACGTTCATAAATGACAAAATTGATTCCCATAATGCAACCTAATTCGCTCTACTTTCCCAGTTTGACGAAAGCTTTCAGCGCGAAAATTTTTACAAAAAATAGCGACCAAAAACGTAAGCGAAACAAGAAATTCTCATTTCTACTGAAGGCTTTGATTTGTATTTTAGATCCTCTCAAGTGATAGGATTTGTATAAACTGTTGTAAGCATCACACGCAAATGAATCATTCGGATAGCGTACAAATTTCAACATACAATACACACGTATAACCTCAAACTTCTTCAACTGTGCCGTTCGTGCATTGAGGGGGTTTTTGATGTCATTTTCAAGACACCTAGAGTGTGAATTCAACTTTTTAATGTGCATCCCTGGAATGACCCAATTTACCGTCTTCATTGATCCATAATTCTCGTAAGCCAGTGAATTGGAATGGACTGATAGATGTTCCGCCAATACAATGAAACTGAGTTATGTGGTCGATACGATCACGGCCAGCCATTCAAACAGTGAAAGCAAATGTCTTTCAACTGACTTGTTGGGATCTCGTTTTCCGGAGACCTGAAACGTGATCCAACTTACATGGGCACACGAGTGCTTGCGTTTTGTAAGGTGTACTAATTATCCATTGATTGTTGTAGAGTCTGCGAGTAGATGGACTCTTCAGAAATCTTTTGAAATAGAGATATTTTCTTACCCAGTTCCGAATAATTTGAAAACAAATACAAAATAACGTATGAACAAGCACTGTGTAAACTGAAAGTTCGTACACAATCTGACGATTACCAAGTAATACACGTAATCCATTAGTCGGTGAGTGATGTGAATGCATGAATCAGATTGGTGTCATAGGAGAGAAGGAAATGCTCGCATGTTTTATTTGATAGTACTCTCAATTTCATCAGTACTCTTTCACATGGTAAACCGATCAATACTTAGGGTGCAAATTGTAACACAAAATACCGACCGAGACCTGATTGTTTGGAACGCAACACAGTACATAAGTGACTGGCCGCTTGAAGGATTGTCAATCTCAGAGGCTGTGGAACAGATATTCTCATGGCCGAGTGCATCTGCGCATATCCACGGACGGAACATCCGAACAACTTGGTACGTCTTTTGCTAGTCTTCTTCATAAACATAGTCAAGCCAATAATCTTTCGGCAAAAAGGTCATATTTTTGTTGTACGTGATCTGAGCTTTATGTTGTTCCTTTCACCTTTTCCTTTTTTAGTCGATAAAATCACAAAGGAGAATAGTTCCAAGCAGAGGGTCTCAGAAAACAAAGAGTTGCCAAGTGGGAAAGTCCTCTGTCAGTGAGAGCAACCTAAACCGAGGTGAGCGATGGTCAGGCGGACGAGATGGGGACATTTTTGATGCAAAGGTTGCGTATTCGAATCCTTCCACTGCCCCGGCCAACTTCCTACTTGGTAGTCCCTTGTTGAACCGGGTCCCGTTCCTAAAACTATGATATATATCGTTATTTCATTTCTAAGAAATTAAATGATAACGGATACAAACACCTTGATGTTGGCCGTTTGACTGACATTCAGACAAAAGGATTGTTATACGCAATATACTGTTTGGCGCCGACACGAATTTGAGACCAAATTTCCATACGTTCACTCGATCTGCAATTTTTACTGATGAATACAGACAGGTAAACACGCAAGCCCATTGTCATAGGGACTACGGGCTATACAAACATGGAGTTGATGTTACAAGCGCGGGAAAGTCTATAATCGCAACAACGTGTACACTTTAATTGCCAGAATTTCGAAGACACCAAAATCAGTCAATCAATCAGCCTTTCACACACGTCTTTTGTTCGATTTCTGTCGCGAATTCCCATCAGAATGGTAAATTCGTACCTAATTGTACGACAAAATAAGCTGTGCATTTCATTGTTGAAGTGTTTAGATGTGCGCACACGGCGCACGCGACATGTATCAAGGTGAGCAAAAGATTACTCTCAACTGGAGTGCATGTACAAATCTGGGCTAATCTACTTGCAGTGTGATTTTTATTCCTTCTTGAGATAGGACTAGGAATCTGCAACGCCGTCACCTAGTATGTGTGCGTGTGCGTGTGCGTGTGTGCGTGTGTGTGTATGATGATCAGTCTCTAACGGTGATCGTCCAAAGTTATCGGAAAACGTCACCTCGCAGGTCTCTTTAAGCAATCGAATTCGAAACTCTGATAGAGATTTTGTCTGAATTGTTGTCCAGTGTAATACATTAGTCATTCTTTGCATAGACACACGCGCTTCTTACGGTTAAGGTGCACTGACCTTAAAGTCAAAATTTCAGGTACTATTTCTGATGCCGGAAAACAACTCTGACGGTTACCGATTATCAAATGGTGACCAGAAAAACATCAAAAAGACCAATAGGGACGATAGAAATAAAACTAATAGACAGCACCAATGCTAATACCGCTAAGAATAATAACAATACTGATAATAGTACTAACAGAGTAGTATCAATAATAGTGGTAGCAGTAGTGTTAATGGTAGTGATAGTAGTAGCGGTAGCATTGTGCTGAAATGTGAATGCTTTATGAGACTTGAAATGATTCGTGTCGAAGGTCACCTAGTCCCATTCCATTGTCACAAGCATTAATCTTGGACCAACGTGCGTTGGTATTGATAGCTTCCACAAAAACATTATCTAATCAAAATAGAAGAAAACGAGGAATAGGGAAAGATTGACTGCGAAGTAATAAGTTGAACAAACACATAGGAGAGAGGGATTTCGGTACACTTGACAGGGGAGATTTCGTTGACCCCAAACTGGTAGTCTAGCTGTATCTACACGAGCCAGCTCACTGTTTGAAACTTTCATGCCGTACAACCATGACCTCTACTAGCCACGCCGACCGACCTTCCAGCCTGCAGCACCCTTCCTATCGGGAGCCATTGCTAACACCAAGTAGTACAATGTATTGGAACACACCGAGACTGATACGTTCGACACCGAATGAAATACAGCGTAGCGGTAACACGCAACAGCACCGCGCGAGAAAAAAAAACAGAACTCCGGTGATCTCGGATAAGCACGTAAAGAAAGGGGGAATTGGGGAAAATAAACGGAAAACATATCTGTTACCTTTTCATTGACAGTGCTTACTATGGTCTTCTAAAATCGGCCGAACTAAACAAGCGATTTCCGTTTGGTACAAGTCTTGGTATATGCATATATACACAACGGATTCAGATACTACTAGCAATTTCAGTTCATTCTGGCGGCATTCTGCCTTCGTTCCTAAGGCTGCCTTTTCCCAGCTGGTAACGAATTATCAACGAATCGCAGTTGACGTTCTTCTATGGACTGTTCGGAATAAAGCATCAATGTGCCCTTCTGGCGATAACAATTAGATTCTGGTGAGACATACCAATTTGAAGTGTACAAGTATAAGGATGTTTGGACAGGAGAGTACCGGCTATGCATACCTGACGAGCGGCAATAATCGCGAACGTGGTGGTATGCTTCCAGAGGAGTTCTGTTCACTCATCCAGATACTACTCACAACAAATATATACATATGTGTATTACGTATGATACGTACTCGAATAAAGTATGTACAAAACTGATTAGCAAAGGCATGTGATTAAGGACTCGCTGTCTTCTGGCAGAAGCGGAACACATGCTGATCGAAATTCAAAATCGACCTTTATGTTTGTTCCCATTGTAAGCCTGAACAAAATAACACAACCGTAATGACAAAATTCTAAACGATGATAAGAATTTCGCAAACCCGGTATCAACAACAAGAACAAAAAATGCAGCCCATCTTATTCTTACTCAAAGGATTATTAAACATTCCCTCCAGAAGTTCACTGTCCACAAAAACTTGGTCATAACTGAGCACATTTTTCTCTCAATAAGAGCATTAGAATTTAGTTTAAATGACCGTGAAAATCTATTCAATCCTGTGCAGTGAAAAGCCCATATTAATTCTTGGTAAAACTAGCACATGGCAGAAAATAAAAGGCTTTTTTATTAGTATGAAATACGCGGCCACTTTGTAGACCGGCGGTGGCCAAATGGATAAGATCCTGGCGTTTGGGCGTTAAGGTTACGGGTTCGAGTCCCCCCACCGCCGGTCAACTTCCCCATTTGGCAGCCCTCTGCTGGCCGCGGCCCCCTTCCTGAAAATTGATGTACACTGGTGTTTCATTAATAAAGGAAGTAAAAGATAAAAGAACATCGATTAGTTTGTGGGCGATTTCCGTCGAAATATGAAGCGAATTCGAAGAAGCCAAACTAATGCTTGGTGAGTGAATATGCCAGTCAGGCTAAACAAGCGCGAGTGGAACAGATCTCGGACAGTATGTTCAGTCTGCTAGTAGCATGGGAGCCTGTGTAGCCAATCCTATCCGGAGATGAGAATCGTCTCATCTCACCAGATCAAGCGAGGACAACCAGACTGAACCGGGACAAAAATCTCGTCTTATTACTACGGGATATTTGTTTGCATATTTGCTCATTCCATCAGTTGTCCGAGTCACGTCTAAATTGGTCTATTTTTCGTCTCTTTTAGCTCTTATCGTTTTGTGGTTGAATTCGGCTGGGTGATACTGACTGAATGGCACAACTCATGAGATGACCTTCTCAGTTTGTATATTCCCATTTTTACCTTCCGGTCACAACTCTATATCAGGTGGCAGTTGGGAACCAATGGGATAACTCGGTCCTAGTCAAACCTTGTCGTCTTTGCTTGCCCGCAGCCTGACACGACCGAGTTCGATCCACACCCGTGCACTGACTATGACTTGCATGTCACGGTTCACCCTCACGCGATCACCGATAACCAACCATGCTCTCACAGCATCTCTCTTCCTGAAAAAGGAATTATCATAGTTCTCGGTGTACTGTTTCTTTGACTGACGATGTTGCTTGTTAGCTTAATTCCCACTAACTTCATTCCCACGGCATGTGTCATGCTGCATCATCCAGAATACTAAACCAAACGTACAAGATATGCATTCCAACGACTACAGTCTGCAACATTCTTACTAATGCTCATTCCAGTACATGGACTTCGCGGGTTTTTTCCTTAGGATGTATCATTTTATGTGCGTACAACAACGCCACGCAGAGAGAAGATTGTTGAGTTTTACAATTCAACTTCACATGTGATTAGCACCTCTAATGACTGTTTTAAATATGCACACGACTCAAAATAGTTAGACCAATGGCAAATTGTAATTCTTCAAAAATGCTAGGAAAGACCCAAATTGTGACACGTCGATATCGCATTCAGGTCCGACAATAAGCCAGCGAGGGAGCACTTTCACCCAGCGAGTGAAAACCCATCCACAACGTTTATAATGCGACCGTGGACTTGGTGACAACGTCACCCAATCTTCAGACTTGCATTCTGATGACATGCATACTCTCCGAATGTATCAGGTGACGGTACCAGGCAACGAGTGTTAGAATCATACAGACTATCCCGCATACAAAAACAGCACCAAGAGTATATAAGATCTACCAGCAAGTACTATTTTATGGTATGCTAGTCAGTACTCCGCATTAAGTAGGTCATTCCGATGGAATGTAACGTACATACAAACAGTTCAGATAATTAGAAAAAATTATCGATCCGTTCCGTCAAACTGACCTCAAGTTGTAAAATAAAAGATCAACAGAAACAGAAGAACAGACAGACCGAAAGAGAGGCACAAACAAGGGAAAGACTGGATAGCAAAATAAAGAATTTTTCTACTCTCACTGTTTTTGGATTTGGCCTTCTCAAATGTGCCTGTTGTCTACGTTCCAATGGTACAACAAAGTGGTCAGGTCATACCTAAACATAGGATTTTTGTTTTGAGATAGATCATTTCTTGAGATGACTTAAGGACTCCACGTGACAGTGCCAAGAACCATTTCAGACTTATTATTCTCCCATTATTTAATCAGTCATCTGGTAATTCTCTCCTTATTGATACGACAGTGAACTACTGCCAGGAAGAGAATTACGACATACTGGAGGTTGACCGATTGTGATCGGATTCGAACAAGCCCAGTATAGATCGTCACCACAGATGGCATGATGTTCACAGGCTGCCCGTCTTTGGTTCAGAATAAAAATTTCATTATCTACCTTAGATTGGTTACTGCTGATCGATAAACGTCGTGGAGAGCGCTGCCCATTCGTATTCGTTCTCGCACTTTGGTGGAAACGGTCTCACACGAGAAAGTAGTGAGCAAGAGTTCTTCAGAAAAGGACAGTTGAAACGCTCGGTTATTTGAGAGCATTTCGGGAGGCATTCAGAGAGAGTAACCATCTCGAAACTTCAGCCACCCACCCACAACCATGGTAAGGCATTTGGTATTTTGGTTCACTCGGCGAATCGACTGGGAGGAGATCAGAGTTATATGTTGATCGTGACAAGACTCCGGTCACACAGAAGGGGAACCAATTTTAGTTACATGGAATCTGTAAAATTCTGTCATATATCAACCTGAATATGCTAATAATTGAATAGGATGACGGCGTATGCGTATGAGTACATTTAGCCCTCGCACAGGAGAAGCCCCAGAATCAGTAATGCGTTTCTGACCATGATAAGTTGACTGAAACAAATCCCACACTTCTTCAAGTCATCCAAGTACTAATTTCAGACACATGGATCACCCAAGGTAAATTTCGCCATTACAAACAAAACTCGAGCTAAAAATTTACCTTTATCTGGATGATTTTGCATAACTTGAACCCGGTTAAAGAGTTGGTACAAAGACGAAAGGTCTTCCACCTCGGAGGTGTCTAACCCACAAACGGGCACAATTCACACATTGATATAACGTACACCTTACCGGGTAAGCTACGAGGCCACGCCACAGAATGTTTTCGTACAGATTTATTTGACAATCAGAATTGGGAAATCTTCACTAGGGTGCTTAGGTAACGTGTGAGAAATCAATACTTTTTGATGAACATCCCCTAACGTTCTGCGATATGGGTTCCGAACTCGGCTAGAAGAATAAACATGATAAACATGTGTGGTTTGAATTCTCGGAAATATTCGATTCCTTCCTAGGTCCAAGACATTTGTGAAAATTCCACATTGAGTAAATCTACCTAGCCCAACTTCGCACCAATCCCGTTGAACTTTTTGTGTAACGAAGATGATAATGTAAGATGAACGACCTCCTGGTTACTTGGAAGTGAGAATAGTGTTTAGTTGCGGTTATTTGTGTCCCATTCGATTCATGGATGTGTGTGAAGTTCAAGATAATGAGCCAAACCCGAGCATTGTTTTCAGTTCTAATGAAGCAGGTGTCCTATTGGAGCTTGGATAAATTAATCTGTGATCGTTTTTCAGCTAGAGATTCTCGGGCACTGTCAACCTGTTTCTTAATTGGGTCCATTCTATGCGAAATAGGTTGTTCTTGATAAAGAGCGAATAATCCACCTTTTTACGGTTTTATAACGAGGGAAAGAAAAGAGGTCTGCTTTGTTTCGTTCCGAGAATCTTCAATCGATTCTGACTGTCGATCGATCTCTCCAGTTTTCAATAACACTGGTGGAAAAGCCAAGTCGAGCTAATACAAGAATTCGTTCACATATCCAGATACCACATACAACTTCTATCCATTCTGAAGGCATTCTACCCCATTTCTTAAAGTTTGTTCAGTTCAAATGACAAAGAATCATCAACAAATTCACAGTTATGGTTCTTCTATGGACTCTTCAGATTAGATTCTAGTGAGATATGTCAAGTCGTTTATATTCGTTTTCTAGGACCAACATTCACTGACGGCTCAGCTTACCCACTGGTGTAATCCGTCCGAGGTAATCACAGTTGCATTGATATTTGACCAGAGTAATCGATATGACGAGTCAACATCCACTACATTTACATCCACTAAGCGCTCAGTCTTTCTCGCTTGCTAATGCTAACCACTAGGCAGAAGGATTCAAATTTTGCCAAGATAGAATATCAGTCAACTGAATTTTCAGTTGAAAACAATAATCCCGTCCACAGCATACACCACACGATCCCCGGGATAGGAGTCTGTGACTGTCGTGAGAATGAGTTTCTTTTGTGTTTTCCGCCTTTGTTTTCGAGGAATTTGAAATACAGTCACGCAAGAAAACGTGTTGTGGTCTTGAAAATTCCGAATGTTAGTATCACGTGATTCAGACAGATTTTAGGGATTCCGAAGTGTTTTTCATGGTTGAATTTCACCTGGTTCACTATTCTCGGACTTCATAAGAGAAGTATTTCCAGACAAAATTTGCTATTCCTATTTGGAATGTGCTCATTTATTAGATGAGAAAAAACTGGACTCGTACTAGCGTTGAGTGATCAGATGGTGCGTATCGATTGGGAGTCAAAACGTTTTCTGATAAGAAATCTCACATCATCATAATCATCATCATCATCATCAACGTACCGGGGATGTACTATAATCATCACCACATACCGAATCCAACTGATGCGCTTTGGTCTTCCGGATTATCAATGATTTTGGCCTGACGTGGCTGGAGAATTCGTAACAGTGAATGCCGTTTTGTTTGACACTCAACTGTCGTGATAACAGAGGCTTATGCCACGGTCTGGAAGACAACAACTGAATCAACTGAGATGAAAGTGTAACAAAATCTCATTTGCATCATAAGAAACCTCTGCGGATGATGAATCCATTTGAGAACTACATGATAATTCGTCAAAAGATTTTCCCCGGTTAGGCAAGCCTAACCTTTAGAAAACAAGGAATTAGGTCCGATAGTGTGGATTTTTGCCAGCGCCATTTTATGCATACTTCTGACGGATGGGCTAACTTGTCCCGAGAATAACCACTAAGAAGGTCATATTTCCGCGGGGATTTTGTCCATTTGTTTGCAATGGAAAAAACAACAGTTTATTGGGAAATAAATCAATCTAAACCCAATTGATGCACGGCGGGTTGTAATGAACTGATGTGATTCTATTCGTAAATTTATGACCAACTAAACGGATGCAACCTGACAAATTGCTATTCGATTACAATTATTAATGGCCTATCGCTGCCTCACTCACCGTACTGGAATTCTAAGAGTAGAAAATATGTCCAACGGTCAAACAAGCTCCAGTTTAGCTCAGTTCGGTTCGTACGATTATTAGCCATTTCGTCATGTTCAAACAAAAATGCGGTTTGCTTATTGTTCATTCGCGGAGGGGAGATTCATTAGGCAACAAATAACACCGTGGACAACATAAAACATATTTTTTGCAATTTTTATTTCTCAAGCCACATTCATTCCCGACCAAGGTACTGGGAACCATAGAAACACTGAACACCTGGCTTTACCTGACTTGCAATTCACATTCATTAATTTCCAATTCTGGTTCAGATCTAGCCAAGATGAATAAGCTCGGATCAGGCACACCTTACAAACTAGGCTCTTATAACTGTCCGTCAACGAGTTGCCAAAACTTAGCACACCAAGATCCACTTTTCTGGAGGTTTTCTCTACTTAAATCAAGGAATTTTCTCAAGATGGCTAGTCCATCGAGAACAGATTATCACATTTGCTTATCACATCACCGATTTATCCTAGGTTGTTTTGTCTATGCTTTGTTTGGTCGATATATGTGCATTCTGGGTTGAATTCATATCGCACTCTACAAATCCGCATTCTATTGCGCTCACTAAGGTTTACAGCGTTCTAGCTGATTAACTGCATTACATATCAGTTCAACTGTATTTTCTGATCAACCTTACAACCAAATGACAAATCTACCATTCTCAGTTTGAAATGAACCATATGGTGTTATTTAGAAGACGCCAAATGGATGAAGTAGTCTACTGACTAAGTGGAAACGAAGTATGCCAGTGAACGGATCCAAGTATTTTCCATAGTACATCGTGTTTGTATCCCAGTGGTTGTATGGTTGCTGTAAAGTCCTTTTCGGACGCGTAAAACAGTCAGCCAGTTTGACTTGACCTGTCGAGTTTGGAATAATCCCACATTTTTCTATTGAGATTACAGATATTGGCAAAATCTGCACTAAGCTACGTAGTCACGCTTTTGCGGCACACAATTCACGCATGATGTGCCAGTTTGTCGAGTGAATGGTGCAAAAATAATTGTTCAATTTGCTTCAAATCGAGCGAGAGGGAGTTTAGGAAAAGAAAACTAAAAGATGACCAGACACTGGTGAACCGCAGAAGCATCTGCAACTGTCAGATTATCCGATGATCGTGCTGTTATCATTAGCAAAGAAGTGGAACCACAAAAATATAACCTGTGCGGGATTGATAAGGGCCACTAAACTACCTTAGACGGTTATTGACTGTTTTCGGTTGCACCGCAGTTGTGTAATCACTGGTATTCAATGACCTCACGTCCGTCTGGCCAAGTCAAGTGGATTAGGCGTCTGTCACCAGAAATTTCAGTGATTTGAATCTCAGATCCGCTACTGGTCACTTATGTAGTATACGGCCACCCGCTGTCTCCCGGCCAGTTACCACACCTGACCTACTGAGAGAGCTTATCTGGTTCTGTTTCACTCTAATTATCAGAGTCAAGGTTGGTTTTCCACTCCGTGTAGTGGATCTTAGCAGCAGTGAGGCATGCCTTTCCCATTACACTCCCCATACTTCTAGCTTCTATATATATATATATATATATACTTGTAAGTAGTATCTGGATGCGTGAACAAAAGGTGCCTGGGAGCACACGACCGGTTTCGCGGTTATTGTTGCTCGTCAGGTATACGGACCCGGTACTGTCCCGTTCAAACATCCTTATACTTGTACACTCCGATTTGGCATGTCTCATCAGAATATTATTTGTAGCGTCAGGAGTTTGCATGGAAGCTCTTTGTGGAAGAGTCCACAGAAGAACCATAACCGTGATACGTTGATAAGTCTTTGTCCTTTGGGCTGAGCCAACCTCTCTCTCTCTATATATATATATATATATATATGCAAACTCCATATATTCCTCAACAAAACGCTGTTTGATACCTTCCCAGCACATCTCAGTGCCACCGGGTTCCTGAAGACTATAATAATTCCCTTTGAAAACTTGTGGTAAGCCGCTTCGAAATCCACCGGAAAATCTACAGCTTCAATGAAATCAATTCCGAGATCTTCCGCAATGTCATCTTCCATAGTCAAATATGATCAAACTATTTGAACAAACGCATACGGCGCCCACGAATTCAAAGAAGAAAACAACAACAAAATTTCCACATTTTTAGTTCTCTTAATTCATCGAAAATCTGTCGATAGACAACTGAACATCCGCACGTGTTGGCCGCAAATGAGATGTATACAGTCGTTGGAAGGCATTACGCATCGACCAGCCGAAGGATCGATCGCGAAGGCAAAAACCTTATCCATGTTTGTGCGCGTCTCTGGTAGTAACGAAATCAATCTACAAGATATTTGTTTATCGAGGAAATATACCACATCTGATTTCCTTTGTCCAACCGGCACGTACGCATAGTGGTACAAAACGGTCGTCAACGTTTGGTTTATAGATCAGCCGGCTGTAATGAATCAACCAGAAACAACTGGAGAACACTTTTGTCCAATTCTCATTCAGTGATACGCTACGGTCACAAGTTAAAAGCACGGAAAAGGCACGGTAGCTGGGAACCTGACGAATATTCCGTGATTTGTGCCATTAACCTTGCATCAACCTCTGGTTTGGATTGCTAACTCACAGTACCAAAAAAATAAAGAAAGAGCAATAATGAAAGACTGATTGTAAAAAAATAGGTTGAACAGCCATACAGGATAGAAAAGATTTTAGTTGCAAAACCGCCACTGGCTCTCATATTGAGCCACATCACCCACTGTCTCCAACCGTCAACTGGCATAGGTGATCCTGTGGATCTCAAAACGACGAGCATCTACAAGAGCCAGTCCACTGGTTAAAGTTTTCATACCTTAAAACTGGCTAACTCTAACCACCTTCCGTTCACCACTGAGGAGCACCGCTGCCAAAAGCAAAATAGCTTCATACATATCGTGTAGCTTTCCCCAAAAGCTTCACATTCGACCAATCCATATCCTAGCAAAGTGACCCAATGATACTGAAATTTAACAGCGGTCGATCATGAAACACCGCATAAAACCGCGTTCCTAAAGTTCATGAAGACAATGCCCTGATGTTGCTGATCATGATGGTGTCCGTTCAACGTTCCCTTCCCAAGAACAAGTGTGAATCTTGTTGTCGCTTTGGACGAAATCTGTGCTGCACTTTAAAAGACTGCACTAACGATAACTGACCGGCTCTGTGCGAGAACATCCTTTGTAAAGCGAGCAATTAACCATGGTTTCTACTCAACTAAAGGACATCCTTCTTCTAGCGACAAATTGAGTAGATTGGTTTTAGGTGAACCAAGTTCGGAGCCTTTCTAGAGAGCGGATAACCCTCCAGACCCAAGTTCCACGTCTCAGGTAGATACAAACTCATATGTGAGCTATCATTGCACTCTTAGGAAGCATATTTCTGGGGTTTTCTCGTTGACCCGATTCAAATGATGTCCACAGGTCACAAGTAAGACAATATCTTTTTTTTTCAAACTTGTGATGCAGCTATCTGTATTTAGCCACATCGATGTTCGTGCGGGCTATTTGTAATAGTTGGACTTGTAATTAGTGAACGGAATTCCGTCAGCCACAGCAACGAGCGGATACGAGTTACCGATAAGGGCTGAATTGGCTTCTACCCAAGCTACGCGAATGAAGTCAACAATAAGACAACAACAAAACGGAAACAAGTTCGAGTTACATTTATAGCTCAGAAGTTTATATCCAAAGTTGCAGATACTCCGTTTGGTAGAATCCATTCCGGCCAATCACCTTCGAGGAATGTTTGAATTTCGCGACCGCCAGTCGTTACGGTTCTGATTGGCTGCTCGTCTACGCAGGCCAATGTAAAGCTATACCGGACTCCATCACGTAGCCTGCGCGTAAACTGATCACCCTAGGGCAAAAATGACCATATTTTGTTGTTCCACACCGCACACATGCATCTCTCTCAAACTGTTGTCACATCCATGTGAAGATTTTTTCTCGGCATACTCGCAACGCCTCACAGTCAGCAACATTGCAGATTTTCAGGCCGAGCGGGATATTGATGACCTAGACACACTTAGTTCAGTGCTGCATCCAAATGCCTTAGCATGGCGTTAGGCTCCGAGATGGCCCCTCATCCTTAACACCTCTCGAAATTCACCCAAATGACCGTGCGTCTGAATTGGTCGCTTCTGAGGAATCCTTACGGTATACGTTATCTTCGTGGAGGTATTTTCACCAAAATGAAAGGACGAATGTGAATTCCGAGCGCTTTCCCCGGGCTCGATTGATTTTCGGCAGTCAGTCTAGGGCGGATGGATAAAATTTTATTCTAAATCAAGAACATACTAAGGCATAAGAACAATGCAGCCGTATGCTCACCGACAACTGTGGAGGAAACATGCGCTAGGCAAACATGACTTCTGTCCCCATCCGAGGTTTGTAGGATTCCTATAATCACCCATCGGTTTTCACTGGGTCACGTGATCCTCAGGTCCTTCTGCTAAATTTTAGGTTAGATCGTTTGGTCTCATTTCAGTTTGGACAACCCACAGAGAAATAAAGGATCCTTAAGAAGAACCAGTGTCGTGGAAGTGGAAAATCGAAGGGTCATTGTATGTGCAGTGAGATGAACCCTCGGCTTTTTTCCTCTTTCATTATCACTGTTTTCGTCCTTCTGTAGAATACGATTAGTGTATAGATTTATGAAAAATATACAACTGTGTGGGTCAATAGCTCTTTCTGCTGAAACGGACAATTTAGCGATCCTGGCATGCTTATTATGGTGTTTAGGACGACGACATTCATCAGATAGCCGCTTGGATGATCATGCCGGTAGGAGGTGTCAACAACTCTTAGATTGACGCGATAAATTTGTTTCAGAATACCATGTACATCCAATGGATCGAACTATATTACACAATTTGTGGGGTGAGGTTACGAGCTGGTTTCAAACGCAGGAAGCGGCTTTGTTTTGGTCCGGTCGATCAAGTGACAGTGAAGATGTTTCTGGTCTTGAAAACAGGACCGTCCAACAAGCCTGTTGGCACTCAGGTGAACGACGCAGGAGCTAAAGACTCGAATGACTCCAAGCCAAGAAGCAAGGTGAGGAATCAGCCGTTCGCCTAAATTCTGGAACAAAGAAAAATCGTTCATAGGCGAGCAGGATTGGCGCTCGAAGTGAAGATCACAAAGAAGGAGCAATGTGCCCAAGAGACGGGTAGGCAAGCAGTTAATGAGCTCTATCGTATGTTTACCTATATAAACGGTTTGACTACAACAAATAAACGAATCGGTTGTTTAGACCGACCAGGGGCTATTTCATTCGTTCTCGTTCGATTAGGCGAGTGAACGAAAATCGAGACGAATGACAGGAGGTGCTATAGAGTTGGCGACAGCGAAAACAAGATCATATAACGCAACTGGCAAACAGCGGAAGCACAAGGTCCACGAAGCTCCAAAACAAAACTATTTTCCACAAACACAGTTTCCTAGTCTACCAGCCAATCAACGAGAATCGAGTTCCTTTTGTAAAGGAAAAGAAATTCAAATGGTTTGATTAGAGTTGACTAAATCTGCACAATGTAATGAGTCCCGGATGTTGGAATCATCGTTTTGTTCAAACGAAAAACTAACATGAATTGTCTAATAAAATAGCCGCAAAACCCACTATGTTAGGATGATAATCAATATAACATTACGGAATTTACCTCGGCTTCAAGCATCACGGTTTCCGCGCCTTTACTGTGAATGTGATATGTGCCGTCCGGGTGTCGAACCATTACCGACATCCTCTTCCGAGTCGAATCGAATGGAAGAACCGCGTCGACAATAAATTGAACTTGTTTTACCGACTGGGGTAGTTCAGTGTAACCTGTTTCGGAGGATGTTGATCTTTCCGCGGGAGAATTTCCCGTGTCCTTCGGATAGCGATATTCGACGTGATATGTTTTGGCATTGACTTGACCCTCAATGGGCTGGGAACGCAAAAAGACTACTCCCTGTTCCGCGGCTCCCTCGACCAAGGCTTTCTCATCCGGGGACGAGGCCTGCCAGGAGAAACAGGATGCAATTAGTGAATACATTCGTCTAGTTCCAATCAATCATTCAGTCACAGATTGGCGAAAATTCACTACTTTTCTGCTGTTGTTTGATTCAAGGGATGGCGCCAGAAATGATGCACTTGGGCATATCACCATGATGGCTATTTATCTGCCAATGGAAACATGCGTGTTTATCATGCACGGGCGAGTTCCGGTAGCACTGACAAACTTCAGTCGGATACATGCGAACGTCCCGTCAAACTGTGGTTGTACGCCCAAGTGCATTACTATCGCAGCGCTGATTACGGAACGCCTTGTTAAGCAGAAGCATATTGGTTGGTCATCCACAAGTACAACGAAAATGAGGTCACGAAGTTTGATGCGACAGATTTCACAAATACAAAATTGATCCGACTATGAAGCGTCTCCCATTTTGTCACGATTCCAAGCCCAAGCATGGAATCAATCGGCTCATTTGGATCAATTCTGCATTTGTTTTTCAAATCTGTCGAGCCAAACGTCGTAACCGGTCACGACCATGCAATCCAACCAGTGGCTGCTGGTTGATTCACAAAGAAATCCTTCCCTGGCAATTGAATAACAAAAAGACTAACTGTGATGAATGATTGGATGAAATGTGCTTGCGCAATTTGACCAGGTAACCGTTGATGCCTAGGTGAAATGTCCAGAACACTAATCAATGTGAGAGCATAGTTCAGCCGGTAGAGCACATGCGGTACTCATCCGCAAGTTCGAACCCGGCCGGAGGTGGGAGGATTTTCACTGGTGAAACTGAGATTTCCAAACCCGCTCATGGCAAAATGCACAACCTTGGTGAAAGCAATGCGGCGTTGTTTCATTAAAGACTTTGGACAAACTGCTAGCAGCTGTGCGATTCTAGTCATTAAACCACAAATCCGACAAATTTGTTGATTGATTTAACCATTCAAAAACAAACACAGTTCACCCTTTACGAATTAGTTTAGCCACAGGGAGTCGATTCCTGTCAACAAAAGCATTTACCTTTGATAGAAACATGGCCACCTGATCACAGCTTACAGTGTGCACGTAAATCGGTCGTTTTTCATTGGAATCCCCATTCGAGTTATTCGACCCAATACAGTATTTCCCGTGATTGTTTGGTAATAAGGTGTGGTAGTGTTTTTTTAACCATCGATCATGGTTCTTCAGCCACCACTTATTGGTCTCGGATCTATTGTCAGTCTGTTCTACCGAGCGACATGCCGAAATACGACATCAAATTATTATGGAAAAAATGATTTTTTATGCCTGATGTACTTTTTTTCGCAAATCCGCTTTCATGAGTGCATTTTTTATTAAATGCTAAGGAGCGGCGGTCTTAGGAGAGGTATAAAGAAAAGATATGTCCGGGAATGAAGTGTGTCAAATAGCCTAAAGTGACTGATATTGGTAATTTTTAGCCGTAATTCATCCGAGCATATTTTATAAATCACCTGGACATTCCGCTAGATGATTGTTGACAATGAATTTGATTTTGTTGAAAGTTTCTTCTATTGGATGGAATAAGAGGTTTCACGGCAGTAGATACTAAACCGAATATCTTGGCCTAGGGTTTGTAGCACTAGTTCGTTTGAAAATAGGTGCGCGGGTAAAAATGAAGCCAGCTAAAATAAAGTGCTATCAGGATTGTCGTACATCATGGTGCACTCGGATGGCGGGGAGGTTAACGTTAATCGAGTCCTCCCCAATGATCGGTTGGTGAACGATCGCGATGTTCTCTTCTTGAAGAAGTCTCTTACGTTGGGAGGTAGCAATTCACCAATTAGAAACAATAATAACTCACAGAATCACTCGTCAATCCGACCACGTAACGAAGTAAGAGAAACTTCGTTTTGGGTCGTCTTTACGGTTTAACTAAGCCATCAGTTCCTGGGCCCTGAGAGATCGAAAAGGCGAAACACCGCACCAGTAGGCCATGCATCCCATTTCGGAAATCTTAAAGTATTAGTTCCTAACTCGATAAAACTATAGTCCCGAAGTAGACACGTTTAGTTCAGCTGCGGACTACACGCGGCTTGTTTCCCAAGCTAAACTTGAACCCTGGATCACAATAATTCGGTTTCATTGAAACAACTACTAACCAATTGTTCCCGTGTCCCTTCCATTAACCCCACACACACACACTCAAATATCCACAAAACGTGTTGTGTGTGTGTGTGGTCACTTTAGAAATTCTAGACAACAAGCGCAATGGCTACTATACGCGCTCGCATCCTAGATGGGCATTTTTCAAGTACCGTGACTCGCGGTGACAAAATCATGCGTTATGGCTAAATAACTACGGGAGAAAACGCGGCAAATCATGTTTGCTCTTATTTGTAAAATGTGTGACGCGAAGCATTCTGGTCTTGTCAACTGCATACGAGGATCACCATCCAATTAGTCAGTGTGACTATTTTACACTTGACCAAAACTAATCATTCTGTTGCCGTGTGGAGGACGTCCACTCAACCACGACACTTCGACCTTTTGATACCAACCGTCCACCGTATCAGGAGCGATCAGAGTACGTATCCCCGTCCTCCTCCTACCCCCGGGATGTGGGTCAAGCGAACAGATCTTTGAACATTGTAGTTCCGTGACCAAGTATTCGAATTGCTTATATTCGGTTATTCATTCATCAGGCCTAATTATCGTCAATTGTAATACGGGGGCACAGGTGTTCACGTTCACTTTTTCACGCAAATGTTGCACTTCTAAATGGAGGTAAACTACCGAACATTAGGAAGATGAAATGAAAAGAGAAGTCAGAACAAGAAATATATAACTATTTATTATTACACGAATTAGTATCTCATGAACAGCCACAGCTGGGCCATTAAGCGAACACGCATGAAAGCGAACAGACAGTCAAGCAAGAGGAAAGACGAACTAATCAATTGCATGATGCATACATAAACGTGTTAAATTGCGTGCTTTAACTGAGGATACCATGAGTATAAAGTAGTTACCGCAACAAACAACAACAGATAGCAGACGGATTACTTGGGATCATTTTTCTCGTCGAAGAAGATTCACAGGTGGGTGACTGATGGCTTAAAGCTGACAGACAAACGGAATGTAAAACACTGGAATGACCTTGAGAAGACTACCGTCTACATGCAAACACGATTAGAAGAATAATCACGTGGAAACCGAGAACTTTATTAGTAATCCCGAGTATTATATGAACTAGAGGAACGACGTTGTATTCAACATTCTAGCCCATAAGCCAGTCGGCTCTGAAACATGAGCTTTAAGAACAGGGAATGTGCGAGGATCATCGTTATCTTCTTGGCATTGGCAGAATTTTGTGAGAAACTCAGCGGTCAGGCGTAAGGTACTGAGTTCCCGGAGTTCAGTCTTAGAATAATTTATGATGGCTGGGTCGTATTTTTCGCATGTTCACAAAACAACCGCTTCGTTGTGCGCCGTTTTTCGAGGTAGGTCATGGTTGGAAGATGATTGTGGTGGGCTCACTGTCGCAGCTAGTGGCCTTCCGCCACCCAAAATCTTTTCCCTTGTGGGCAGTTGTTCAACTTCAGTCGAAGGTCTACTCGTTCTTTTTTCTCCGCAAGTAGATGGTGGCGTGAGTCAGCAACCAAAACCAGAGGACGTTGGTACAAGGTTAATGGTTGTGCAAACTGAACTGAACTGACATTCACCGGATATCAGATTGTTTCGCATATCCGACTGGCAGTAGTCAAGTAAAACGTAAGAAGAAATCAGCAACATGGCGCAAAATATTCGAGGATAATGACGATGAAATAGTCGTGAGAACACATCTCAGTCATAGCTGCGATTGATAGACTTTCCAAACCCCCGATAACTCAGGCTGAAGAATCGGATCGTCCACCTGTCATGGTCAATCAGGAGTCCTCTACATAGCATCAACCAACAGATTGTGAGGACATGGCGGTTAATCAACACTGCGCCTGATCCTGGTAGAACTATCACATTGGCAATCAGTGGTTTCACAATGATAGACGGCGCTAGACAAATCGTGACCAGTACACAGGCGTGGATGCATTCCGATCATGACAGTCAGTGGACGAGTACGGACGGTAAGATCAGAACGAGAGCGCACTGCTTCATTTGCTGCTAGCTGTCAGCTCACGCAGTGGTGTAATTGGGATGCAAATGTGCGGATATGCAAACTGAGAAGATCATATCTTGAGTAGTGCTAACCAATCAGGATAAGTGGTCAGATTCTATAACATGATGTGACTCAAATTAGAAGTGCCCCAAACAAGATGCACCAATCGGAGTGCGACCGGAACAGCCGATGAAATAATGGCAATCGCACAGGCGTAAATATGCGAGAAATGTAGCGTATAAATAAACAATGTTCTATTTAATAAAACTAGATTTTATGACGGTTCGGCTTGTCTGTTTTCGCTTGAGTTAGTAGGGAAAAACAATAGCGATCTAGAATTAGGATTGGCTAACTGGGGAGCAGACATCAGAACAGGGACAAGACGCTTCTCCGAACAATTGGAAGTTTCTGCTGAGAAATCGACAGCTGACGACGGCTGTAAGCAACCCCTTTCCTGACCCTGCATTTTCTTGGTTTCGATGGTTAATGAGTGTTTATTCCGCCTTATGATACTCCAAAAGTATTGTCGTTTATCACAGCTGACCGGACATTCCATTTCAATTTGAACTAATATTCATACTGTTTTCACTATTATTGGCTGTCAGTTGTTCCACTGTCATCTCAAATATTATTGTTTTGAAATCATACAGACGTTTAATGTATCGGTCTTCTCGCATCTCAATTGACCGTCGATCTAATGCAAACTACATAAGGTCCACTATCGTTAACCCGTGGAATTCTAAGCTGTACACGTTCTACGTGGATCAAGAACAAGTAATCCAGCAGCATTGGAAATGCTCAATTGCCAACCTAGTATTTTGTCGATAGAATTGTGCCAACGAAGTGTGAGTACTGGGATTTATTCAAACAGGACGTGTGACAGCCAGCCAGACTAGTTTGGAAGGAAGAATATTGATTTTCCAGCTTTTCAGTGCACAAAAACTCTTGAACTGTCTGATTCAACTGATTCGACAGCAATATGTCAATGATAAATAGGTACCTTTCGGTGCATAGGTCGTACCACACTTGGCACATCATTCTTTCTGTTCACTCCAAAACTCCCAAACTGTCGTGATGAAATAAACCTAGTGATCGCTGTGGTAAACGCCTTCCCAGATTGGGATTATAGCTTAGAACATGTGATACCAAAGTGTATCTGACCGACATTTGTGGGTGGGTTCTAGTCAAACTGAAGGCAATGATCTCGACGTTTGAATTAACAGAAACATGCATGGAAGAGTAAAACCGTGGTGAACATTATTCCAGTTCGTCTGCGTTGAATTTAACTGGGTGTGAAATGTGACCAAGGCATGCATATCATTCTGATGACAGAAAATTCGTATGAACCGAATAAGAATCGGTTACGCCTAACCTAGACAGAACGCAGTATAAGTAGAATTGATGGAGCAGGAGTCACTCAAATATCAAATAATATCCACTAATTGGAATTCACTGGTACGATTTGTTAAGATGTTAGGTTTGGGTGATTTTACATAGTGTATCGGTGTGTTGTCTTGGACACGAACATCTTAACCATGCCTATTTTACCGGTTACTGGCTGGGAGATTTGTAACTATTTACTATTTCACATCTGTGACTGATTGAACTTGTATTGGGCGCGGTTTTTCGGAGAAAATCGATTGTTTTCGAACATCATTTTCTCCCCGATCTGCTTTGATGCTCGATATTAAATTATGTGACCTTTGTTTGATCGTGTTTGTTTTTGTCGAGCACGAGATCTGTACAATTCCGCAAGCGTCGCACTTTCGATAGTCGACGATTTCGAATCACGCTTACCGCTCGGCATTTTTTGCTGCAGTTTGCTTTCACTTGTATTTTCATGTAGTTGCTATTTCGGTACCACGATAATTACAGTACATTCCCCTAATCATCTAATCTTTGGGTCAAGTCTTCTCTATTCTCCCAACTGAGGGAACTTTGTTAAGCGAGGCTTCAGTATCCGATAGAAGCCACGTCCAACGGTGGCTTACCGAATATCTATAAATTGCTTTCGTCCAACTAAGGCAAAGTTTGTTTCGCTGGACTTGCTCTTGTTCTTAGGACGACAAAGCACAGGCGTGCTATGTAGAGTAGTGGAACTGTTTTGACACCGACAAGAGGTAACAGAATCCAAAGGGTACACCACGACTCCCGGTCTATTTCACAGTTATCCAAATTTGGGTGCTCGATCAAAAGGATGCCAGTTGAGGCAGTAAGAAGAGGAGCCAAGTTGTTCTGCCGATTGTCAATGTGAGATATCATTGAACGATCAGGAAGAACATCTCAGACATTGTCAATTTAATAGAAATTTTACGTTTACAAAATGCTTTGCCTAGTCAGCTCAAGCCAAATTTCCGAATGAAAGAAGAAAAATTGAATAATTTACTGATTAAATACATGTTTCTATGTTATAGTCCTACAGTTTACAAACCAACTACGTTTCCACAATGTTGATGAACTTGAGCTGTGTCATTGCCATTAATGTTCTTGATGCTGTTATTGTTGTCGTTGTTGTTGGTGTTGTTTCTTTTGTCACGCAATCGGTGTAGCTAAACAAAAGCCCGCGACCGACCACGTATGAGAGCGGGTTTTGATGTTTTATACACGACGTAGATGGTAGTCTACACCACATGACAAGTGGGCGTTGGAAATAGAATTAATGTCGATAAATTAGTTTGTGATTTTAGCACAAACCCTAACATGGGTGCATTAATGAAAGAGTTGCGTTTCATTGTGACAAACTTAACTTTATCATTACTATTCTCGGTATTAGTACCAATGACAACATCAGTCACATTCGCGGTAGCTTGTAACTAGATAATTGAAGGCAGTCACGTCGATAAAAAAGATGGGTTGACTGATCAAATTGGGAATCATCAGCATTCATTGTGTCCCTGCTGGTTATCCACCGTGTAACCTCTAGTCTGCGGGCATGAATATAGGTCCATAGGTTTTCACCATCATCTATTATTTCCTCCTAAATGTAGATTAATTTGTTTTGTTTTCATTTTTGAACGCATCCCCTTTACAATGAGACTGAACGTTTGACGTGATGTGGCAGCTGGTATGCCTCCATAATCGAACAAGCTACACAGAATGGCTTATCACAAACCGAAGATTCAGTCATGCTTGGAAGATCAGTGAATAGAGATCTGACGAAGTGGTCTCCTGGTACGCCGTGCTGGGGCTGATTCGATCCGGAAAGTCAGCCGGAAAACTGAGTGGAATAACAATTGACCTAAGTAGATGGGCTGCCACTCTGTTACTCCCCGCAGTCTTGCGGGTAAGTTCTTGTTGGAATCAAAGACTATAGTTGAGATCCATATTCGTTCTGCTCAGCAGATGGACTTGCCATCAGTACTCGTTCAAAAAACTTTATTGAGTAGTATAAACACAATGAATCCCATACTTTATCGGTCGACGCACAAAGATACGCATTGTTTCGATCAGGGTGGGTAGTAATAAGTATGCACCTGACCCAAGTTTCCGAGTTTGTTTAGTGCTCCAAGGTCATTTGAGTAAAACTTTTGAATCAAATTCTTCGGTCAGGGTTCCAAAAAGAAACCCTCCTCCATGGTGTAGGCAGCCGTGAAATATGACTTCCCCAAGTACCTCTAGCACCCTTTCTACGGGGAACTTTACTAATTTCCGTTCTAGGCTTATTACCTCCCACCAACGTGATCCCAGTCCCTACTCTCTGTTGGACTTGTACCTTGTGCCGCTTCTTGGCCGCCGGTGACCAAGTGGATAAGGTCGCGGCGTCCGGACGTGAAGATTGCGGGTTTGAATCCGGCCACCGCCGACCCACTCCCACACTTGGCAGTCCCTGCTGGACGCGGCTCCCTACCTTAAAAATGATGTATGTTGTTATTTAATTGATAAAGTAAACGATATAAGACAAAAGATTAATGAAACCATAATCTATATTATTTCCCGGGACGGAATCGCGACCAACGAGTTGAAGAGCCATGAATTCGTCCGTTGTCACCCTTGGCATATGTCTTTAGGTTGTAACACGCTTATTGGGCGATTTGATCCGGTGCTTTTGTTTATTTGACCACTCTTGTAACATGCATTTTTATCTCACCTCATTATCGTTTGCAATAAGCGCACCGCTTTTACTCCGGATGATCCGCTCTGTCCGAATCCGTAGTATTTGGGAAGGGGAAGACGCGAAGCGAGAGCCAGGGACAGTTTAAAGTCAAGCCAACAACAATGAGACAATTTCCACTGTCTGTCATTTGATTCGTCTACTTTAAAAGAAAACGAAACAGAAATTGTCACCATTCGTGTGTCCGTCACGTGTATGGACATCAATTTGGGGAAAGGTAGAGTTGCCCGTTGTGAGCAGCCAAATTTGTAGTATAAAGTAATTCGCCAAACTCTGAACTGGAGACAAAACTAACTTTGAAATTTCCACGCGAAGTTAACTGATACGGATTTTCGACGTGGGAATATGGTTTTGGAACATACAGGAGGTCTTTGATCCACATTATCAAACTCATCTTTGTGTTAATTTGGTATGTGAACATCTGCCACCCGGAATACAATCAGCTGAACAAAGAGTCCGAAAATTGATTTTTCAAGGTCACTGTGAGGTTTAGAAAACAACACCGAAACATGCACTTTGCAACAGAATACGTGACTACAAGGAACGACGAACTTTCCAGCTTAGTGGTTTTTCCACTCGACGTATCTGACGATGTCTTCATACTACGATGAAAAGCTTGAGCACACATGATTTAATGTTTTCAAGGAACACGCATACTAATTTCACTGTCAAGATTGAATCATTAAAGACAAAATGTTCATGAAACAGTGAAATGCAGGTTTTGTCATTTTTGCTTGGACTTTATCGGTGTAGAGCCGGAGGTCAACAATACAAACTACTGGCATTTATGTGGCCGAACTTATCCAAGACAATGCACTGGAAGATGAACAGAGAGCAACTTGGAGACGGCATTTGCAAATCCGTGGTTTACGGTCACAGTTGATAACTAGTAATAGTTTTATTTGGTCATTTCAGTAATTGAATTGGACACATGAAAATGGCTTTCTTTAGGAACAATCAAATAGTCCACTGAGAAACACATCATTCTGGGATTCGCTGCACAGAACGACAGGAAGATGAAACAGAAGAATACAAAATGTGGTAACAACTCACTTCGTACTTTGGCTTCAAATTTTCGTCGTTCACATTATCTCCCGTCTCAACGGTATGACATAATGTGAATCTAGTTAAAATTTGTTCTAGTGGGCTCTTTGGTTCCAAATACGGAGTCAAATGATATTGTCTCTGTGCACGTCTGCACAAGTGGAACTCATCACCATTAATAACACATGATTTGTAATCCCTGGGGCCATCACCACTGTCCTCGTCACTATCCTCGTCCTCATCAGAGAGATATGGTTGGAAGTCAGATTCCAACCTCATCAGACCCTGGGTGTCCCCCAATGACCAAGGTCGTTTCTGTTCTGACGAATCGCTGCCAAATTCGTACACTTCCGTGGATCCATCCGATGTGATCACGGCGCAAGTGCACAGTTGCATCACATTCTGAGTCAAAGTGCCTGTCTTGTCGCTGAACAAAAAGTTCACCTGACCTAGTTCATCAGCTACTTGCGCACTGTTCGCTCGACCACATAAGTCCTCCCCAGGGTCGTACATTTGCATGTCACTCGATATAGTGAATGCGATGTACATTTGTTGAAACTCGATTGTAAAAATGATCGAAATTGGAATAAGAAAGTTGACGATAGTGATGAAACGGAATAAACCTCTGACGAATCCCCATGATGTTTGTCGTCTGGTGGGTAAGTACCACATCTGACCCCTATTTTGTGTGGTCCACACAGTGTCCACAATCGCAAGCAGAAGTGATATCGTGATCATGCCGAGAATGAAGCTGAGTAGAATCACGTTCGATCTTGCCTCACGTGAACTGTATTTTCGTTTAGCTTGTTTGCTATTCAGCGACAACTTTGTCTCTTTTCCCGTGTACACTACCACACCAATCACAAAATCTGTATTCGCCAGCTTTGCACCACGAAGTGCCAGGTTCGAGAAACCCAGTGGAATTTCTCTCTCGCTTCTCCGATCCCCAACCTGATCAGCAGTCCCCGGTGCCCATGCGTCACAACTCATTCGACCCTCAAATCGAGTGAGATCAGCACATGGAGGTTGACATTCAATCTTGACAAACAACTGTTTGGCCAGCACATCAAATGCCTGACCAGTTTGTTTGAATAACCAATCCTCATCCGTCACTCGCAGATACGTGTTCTGTGTTTTAGCCACGGCAAAATATTTCTTGATATTTGTTTCTCCATCCAAATTAGCCGTGGTCACATTCACCTCACTTGATGGATTGCTGGATGCTAGAAGAACGATATCACACGGGAACGCTTGACCACGATAACAACGAATCACATCACCAACTTGTAGATTTTGTGCCTTCTTCGTCGTCCACTGAGCTGTTTGATCTTGTATGAAATCTAATTGTAGCACATCCACAGGGACGTGATTCAACGAACGATCACGTCGGTGTCGCATAATGTCCTCGATTCCGTCTTTAATCAAGATAAGAGTTACGATGGAAATCAGTGGACCTAGGTTGGACCAAATGCTTGTCGCCGGATTCGAATATACGTACATGATCGCAATGAGTGCGAAAAATACGTTCGCCAAATTGTGAAACTGTTCAAACAAATTTTTTGGCACAAAATTGTACCACGTGTATCGAGATGAAATGATTGCATTTTTACAAAATTTTCTGTGTAAATCCTCCTCGGGGATGAGATAATCCGGACCGTTGTTCGTGTACACAACACGAACATCGGTTGCGTGGTTCATTTGACGACCCCATAGGTATGTGGACAGTTTCAGCATTTGATGCCTTCCAGACGTTATGGAATCAGGCTGTCAGACTCAGTCAGATGTGAAAGTGTATGGTAGGCTGAGTCGGTCCAGTTCAGGCACTCAACACCGGCCCAACAAATCTCCTATGCGGGTCAGGTTTGGACGATGACCATGTGATTGGTTTGTTCCGACAAGCCAATCCGGATGCGAGATTCTGTGTGAACGGAACTGGTAGTTGCTCTTACGCGAACCCACATGTTATGAACAGAGTAACGGACCGATAAGCACGTGATCAGAAACACCCGGCTGCCCATAGGTCAATTGTGATTTACCGATTGCGTACGGTGTTAGATAGGGTTGGAGATATTGAACCGCATTCCGTTCTCACTGTTTATAGTCTTTTGGGTAATTGTTGAGGCTGTTTTCATTTTTTCAGTTATTTTTTTAGTTAACTCTTAACTTTGTTGTAATGACTAGTTTTCTTGAATTTTTTTTAAACGTGACACAACAACCTACTGTATTGGCCCAAAATGTATGCTTTTTAAACTCAGGTGAATTTATGAACGCAGTGTTCAAATGTTTACCTTGGGAAGATCGTACTTTAGCACCAGCTGCTGTTCTTGGCAGTGATGGGAGGCGGTCACTTGACTATAGCCTTAACCGTGGAGCTTGAGGTGGGATTGAACCAAATTGTAAATTAGATACGAGTTGGGCGACAGCGAGTAGCTAGTGCTTACCAAAGTAACCGACGCATTTGGGTACTGGAACATTGGTACTTAATTACTTTTCGGGGGTGTGGTGTGGGGTGGAGGCAGATACCTAATCCACTCACTTCCACCGGTACGCACCTGTCTACCTTTCATTTCACGAAACTCTGTGGTAGCTACACCCCGACTGCGTCAAGGGTCGACCAGAAAAAAAAGCACAGTTCTAATAACTTGCACTGCACAGTACCCTCTGAGCGTGCGGTGTGGGTCGGGTTGGGGCTGTTGCCAGGTCGAAGTCAGATGACCATCCTAGTGATATTGCTCAATTCGGCTGTCAACATCACATTCGTTATCGCGTTTCAGTGAAAATAATGAGTGAAATCTAGTAATTGACTTATATCGACTTTTACACGCCAAACATCAAAACTGTAAGTTGTAGACTTCATATTGGCTTTGTATATCATGTGAGGTTTGCAAATTCACTCAGTCCGCTGGAAAAAGGCAGATCAAATCAGGGCAAGATCTTTCCATTGATTCGTTGGTTCTGATGAGTCTCTTCTTCCCCAAGTTCCAGGCATCAGCGATGACTTTTTCAGCACAATAGTGAGCACAATGCGTCCCAGTTCGGGGTAAACGGTTTTCCGTGTACACTGATAACATTTCACTCGAGAATTTTGTGGTACCGTTTGACTCGAAACGCATGTCACAAGTGGAGTATACCACAATTGAATGCCTACACATGTGTTTGTAACACTGACAGAACGGTTCCGTTAGCCACCGACGCACGTTCATGTTCAAGCACAAACAGCCTTTTCCGGCACGCGTACCTGTTTCGTTCGTGCGTAACGTGCAAGTCCAATTGGGCGAGAACAACCTATTTGTGACCGACAGTATGGGGGTGCGCTCGAATCGTCCTATCTATGAAGCGAGGTCTTTCATTATCTCCCATTCTCTTTTCTTCGCTTCCGCGTAGTCAGTAGTGTGAGGTAGCAATCAAAAACAGAGCGCTCTGATGCAAAGGTTGGCGTTGATAAAACTGCTACCAACTGGACAGTTAGTTAACAGGGTAATTATTTTTCCTATTGGCAAACCGCTGTAATATTTGCACTTGGACTCGGTGTACGGAATTCGGTCAGTCACAATAACGAACGGATACGCACTATTTACAGGGACTGCAATGACTCGGGCCAAAGCTAGGCAAACGAAGAAAACCAGAGACTGCAGTAGGTCTGAAACACGTTCCAGTTTCATTCACAACTAGCGTTTATATAAAAGGTAGCTGGTATCCTGACGACATCTTGACGCAGTGTGACGGCTTGCGTGCCTCCATGATCCAACGAGCTAAACAGGATGGTTTGTCTCAAGCCGAAGATCCAATCATGCCTGGAAGGACAATAGGTAGAGGCCTGACGAAGTTGTCTCTTGGTCCTCCAAGTCGGGGATGGATCCGAGTTAGCAGCTCAGTCGGAAAAACGAGTGGAAGACTAATTGATCCAAGTAGATGGGCCCCCACTCAGCCATGCCCCGCTGCCTTGCAGTCAGGCTCTTGTCAGAACCAAAAGCTTCGGTTGAGAACCCTAATCGTTCTTCTGCTTAGCGGCTGGACTCCCTAGCAGTACCCGTCCATTATTCTCCATGAGTTACACGCCTACAAATAATTCCATACTGCATCGGTCGTCGCGCAGGCTAATCAGGACCGCACTGCCCATTGCATCGAGCGCTGGTGGGGGGGGTAGTGATAAGTATGCTACTGCTCAGAGTTCCCTCTCTTTTATTCAACCTGTCTCTTCTGTCTCCAACCCAATCTGCTTGCCCCTTCTGCCTACCCATAGTATCTCCATTGGTAACACGCCCGATACTCGCAACGGTTTGTTGTCAAGTGGTGTAGTAGGTGGTTTTCGGTCTGTTAGCTCACATTTTCTCAAGCCTCGTCAGCCTCTGCATCTGGGTTTCTTCAATGTGCGCACTTTAATGCAGGCTGGCCAACAAGCGTGTTTGGCTCTGACAGTGGACTCACTTTCGATTGATGTGTGCTGTGTGAGTGAAACACGAATTCAGGATTCGAGTAGAGTAATTCAGCTAACTGCGCCAAGCGTCTCGTCAAGATATTTTCTTCGCAATTCAGGAGACGAAGCAGCTCAAGCTGTGGATCAACATCGTGTAGGAATAGTCTTGAGTGTAAAGGCTGAAGCAGCCCTTTTAGATTGGATCCCAGTCAACAGTCGCTTGTGTGGCATGAGACTGCAGGGATTAGTCGGCATCCGAAAGGATAGTGGTGTTAAGCGTAGTTTATTTGTTAACTCGGCATACGCTCCAACAGACTGCAGCACTGATATGGAGAAAAACGAATTTTACGATAACCTCGTCACTCTTGTTCGGAAGAGCAAACGGTCTGACATTGTAGTGGTAGCAGGTGACTTTAATGCACAAGTTGGAAAACTTAGTGCATCTGAGTCTTGTTTAGGCGGGCGATGCGCCTTGCCTGCACAGTGAACAGACAAGGGAGAAAGACTTCTCCAAATCTGTGCAGATAATCATTTATTCCTATCTAGTACGAATTTCCGGCACAGTTCGCGTCGCACTGCGACATGGCGTTCTAGCTCGACAGGTACTTTGGTTCAGGTCGACCATATCGCAGTTAGCTACCGTTGGCGCGGTTCTGTCCAGAACTGTAGATCATACTGGACCACGTACGTCGAATCGGACCATGCATTAGTTTTAATGCGATTCTTCCTGCAGATGAACGGTCATCGACGTAGGCCAGAAATTCGATTGGCTTTCGAAAGTTTGTCTGATTCGGCTGTTCGCAACAGCTACGAACAGAAACTGTCCGAGGAACTAAGAACTGCGACCAGTAGCACTGTAGACGATCAGTGGGATCAAATTAAGCAAAAGATGCATTTGGCAGCGAATTTCGCCTGCGGTCCCAGACCTAGTATTCATCAAAAACAATGGATCTCGAAAGCGTCGCTAATTCCAATGGGGCAAAAACGCGAGCTGTCTAACTGTCAGGATATGAATAAGATGCGTCGGCAGTTGCAGCGTCAGTTGACCATAAGCCTTAGGAATGACCGCGAAAGGTGGTGGGTTAAGGTAGCCAAAGAGATGGAAGTGGCGTCCGCTTCAGGTAACAGTCAAAGACTGTTTAAGCTCATACGCGACAGCGGTGATCGGCGAACTTCGATTAGTGGAGTCGTGTGCGATAAGAATGGAGATCTCATTCATGGTAGACGACAAATGCTGAGCCGTTGGGCACAGTAGTTCAAGGATCAGTTTAGCTGGCCATACGCTAATGTATTTAGTCCGACGTCCGCAGATGTGAATCCTTAGGAGGTGTCACTTGATCCCCCAACGGAAGTGGAAGTGCAGTCGAATAATAGGCTTCTGAAGAGGGAAAAAACAGCCGGTCGTGATGAGCTTCCCCCAGATCTTTTCAAATTGGGTGGGAAAGCTCTGGTGAAATCACTTATCTCCTTGCTTCATGATATTTGAATCGCGGAGAGTATTCCGGTATCGTGGGGTTGAACCCATCTTCAAGAACAGCACACGGAGTGAATGCAGCAATCATCGTGGGATTATTTTAATTCCGGTAGGTACTAAGGTGTTGGCTTCGATATTGTTGCGCCGTTTGACACTGATTCGTGAGAGTGATATCCGCGAACAACAGGCCGGATTTCGGCCAGACCGACGTTACATCTACCAAATATTCACTCTTCGCCAAATACTCGAAACGCGCCACACGAAACGCCGCCCTACGATCGTAGTCTTTCTGAAATTGAAAAGCGCGTTCGACTCCGTGGGTCGACCAGCATTATTCAGTGCTCTCCACCGGAAGGGTATGCCCACGAAGTTCGTAGACCTGTTGCGAGCATTGTGCTCGCATACCTATGTTTGCGTGAGGGTATACGGTGAACTGTGAAGTTTATTCGAAACGACCAGTAGCGTTCGACAAGGGTGTCCCATCTCATCATTCCTATTCAACTTCGTCATGGACGAGGTGATGGAAGATGCTTTAGGTCTCGAGGATGTAGGAATCGAACTGGGAAGTGGAGGGAAACTATGTGAACTAGACTACTCAGATGGCGTTGTGTGCCTTTTCGAGTCTTCGGAACATGCACAACGCGCACTAGATAGAATGTGGAGATCGGTCACTGGGTTTTGCACATGCTTTGAACCTTCAAAGTACAGGGTTCTGTTACAGGGCTAGACGACAGTAATGCCGAAGTAAGTACTGGATGGTGAGGAAATAATGATTCGCTTAACTTGGCAGCTGCGTGTCGAACGATGGTGGCTCTGGCGTGGAGGTAAACAACATATCGTTTATCTTTTACTTCCGTTATTAATGAAACAACAATGTGCATCAATTTTCAGGAAGGGGGCCGCGGCCAGCAGAGGGCTGCCAAGTGGGAAAGTTTACCGGCGGTGAAAGGATTCGAACCCTCAACGTTTACGCCCAAACGCCAGGACCTCATCCGCTTTTCCACCGCCGTCCAAGTGCTCCCCGGCCGGGACTCGAACCCGAGCCTTCCACGTGACAGGCGGAGATACTCCCCACTATACGCATATATCCACAGCTCGAGCAACTTACGCTGGATTGAAGCACCTGGGGCGTCGGCCTGATATTTCACTGAAGTTGAAAGGTCGTGTGCACTGTGCTGCAGTACGATCAGTTCTGTTGTACGGTTGCGAGACATGGAATATTAGTAGGGAAGATGTTCGTCGGTTAGAGGTTTTCGACCGCGAATTTCTACGTAGTATGGCTAGGATTGGATGGAATGGCCGGGTGAGTAATGTGGTGGTCAGGAATGTAGTACTAGGTGTCAGCTCTCAGAACACCTTATTTTATCGTACGAAACTTAGTGGACTACGCTGGTTTGGTCGCGTGTTGCGCATGTCAAACACTCGTCTATCATACCGAGCCCTATTTTATGTTCCTCCCAAGGAGTGCAGGAAGCCATGTGTAGAACAGCAGATAACGCGGCAACGTGGGATGAGATGCACAGCGAACTTAGGTAAAATAAGTGTCTCACGACTTTGTGGTTGAGGTCCGAAAGACTCGTCAACTAGGTCGCTGGGGACGCTGAAGGATATGGCAAGGAACCGCGAACAGTGGCGATCGTGCTGTCATTTTCTATCGAATCAGAATGATTGAAAACACGTGCGTTTGTATAGTTAAACTGTGTTCCGTGTGTTGGCTGCAGCAGGGTCTTATCTTTTCCCACCTTTGTAAGTCCACTCCCTGTTTCCCTTGGATATTCACTCTTTTTATAGAAATATGTAACTCTGGGGGAAAAGCAGCGCTTTTCACGCCTCTCTTGTGACGTCGTAGATGCGGACAAAAGTCTAAGGCAATCCAAATGGTGTTTTTTAATACAAATTGAGCATCTGCTAGCTAGGATTCATGTTTATTCTTCTTTCTGGATAGGTGCTATCTCGAATGTTTGCAGACTGATGCGAAACTGATGCGTGCATGCACCGGGGAATGTTTCGACTGAATCAGTAGTGAGATGTATTCTCCATTCCATTGGGGAATTCCAACTTTATACAAGCCGCAGCTGTTCCTGGTGTTTATCTTTGCTTTGCTTTTTAATGTGAAACAAGTTGTCGGCTCTTTTGATCCCCATATCCTCCGAATATACAACAGATGAGGTATCACGTGACCAATGCTTGCGACTGACAGGGTCTCCGAAATTGAAACTCACGTGACCGAGGGTTTTTAGCGTTAGTTTATCAAGCAACTTCGCTTTCAATATGAGTTTGTCAGGTTAGAGCAAATATCGCGATGGGAGCTTTGTAAGAGTTCCTCCAACCAGTAGTTCCTACCAGACCGCGAAGGTAGGACCAGAATGCATTAATCTTTACCCAGTTAGAAGCGACTCCTGATTTCTAAACCGTATGGGATTGACACATGTCCAGCGCACAAGTACTGGACTGGGACTTGATGTAGCCAGTAAACTGTTATTCCACGAACAAAAATGAAAATAATTTCATTTTACCAACCACCTTAATTTAGTAACCAGTGCCTGTCTCGTGGATTAAACATCTATCACACCAAAGGGGTTAGAGATTTGAATTTTAGGTCGTTTTTTGTCATTTCGATTTAGATGGCAGTTCGTAATCATCCAGCTCGTTGCCACACCTGACCTGTTGGGATCCCACGCGGTTCTATACTACTGCCAGCTTTACGGTCTTAGCTGCCTATTCTTTTCTCTAGTATTATAGATTCTAGCCCTTATGGATCGTGCCCCTTCCACTGCAATCATGCCTGAGGCGTGCAGTAAAAGAACAGTCAAGAGAATGTGTTTTGATTTCTTCTTCATATCAGTTAGGAATGTTCAGTGATAAAACTGCTAGCTTTCCTTGGAGAATGAATGAATAAAACACAAAATAATAGGTAATTAACCCGTCCGAACAGGAATGATACCAGTGTTATCAATGCTTTATGGATACCTTTCTGTTTATCGCGAGCTACAATGGATCAATCAAGTGATGAATTCCAGTGAACCATTGAAAATCTGCCCTCCAGACTTAATGGCCAAAGCGTTCAGCACAAACCCGGGTTCGTGTCCCAGTTCGGATGCGACAGATATACACCAGCGGTGATTCCGAACAAGGATGAAATAGCTGTACACAGTGCTTCCATCCGTTCTTAACGATCAGTTGATTGTTATGACCCAGTGATTATTGACACAACGTTATTTGTAATCTCGTACTGTTCGCATCGATCAAATGCGGGTGAGAACAACGATGAAGATAGGAGGGATTGATTCGAGAAACACGCACTTCCGAATGTTGTGAAGTTGACTATTTGAAAAGTGACTCAGAAACAAGCGTTACCATCACCATTAACAGCATTAAAGTAGTAGTAGTAGTTGTAGTAGTAGTAGTAGTAGTAGTAGTAGTAGTAGTAGTAGTAGTAGTAGTAGTAGTAGTAGTAGTAGCAGTAGTGGCAGTATTAGTACTACCGTTTCAGTGTAGGTTCATATTCGTTGCTTCCCATGATTTTTCCTCGCGAATTCTACTTTCCCTTTTATTTATTTGGCATTACCACCACGAATCTAGTTTGTGGTCTTCAGCCACTCTAAGCTTCGAGATCGTGGTTGCCGGTTCTCTCTTCCCCTTTCACTTTTCAATATAGTGGCCCCTAGTGACTATGGGTACCTAATACATGAAGCATTTCATAAAAAAGATCCAGTAATTATCTGATCAGCGCATCTGAGGTCATTACATGCATTGATGACGAATATGTTCATATCATCTACGTTTGTCAACTCCTTCTGGTCATGAACCTATGGAATCACTTCTCTGTTGCCAATGGAAGTATGATCGCACTTAACTAGTCAACAGTTCTGTTGAACCTCATCATGATCATCATCATCCAAATTATTATCGTTGCCATTAGCTTTAGAATCATCCGAATCATAATCACTCGACTCATCTTCGCCCAAATCAACATTATTGTCATTCATCTCTAAGACGGGACTACAAGCCGACACTAAAAACTGAGGACCGCTTTGTTTTGGTGCAATTGACCACAAGACTAGGGTACCGAATTGTGTCGGGAAAAGAGGACTGTCTGACAAGCCTCTGTGGCATCGGGTCGATGACGCACGGGCCAAACATCAGGATCGCCTGGACGCCCTATTTCTGAGATAATGTGAAAGTGGCCTGATTCTCGTGCCTCGTTCAGAAGAGAACGAAGTGGAGATCAACAATGAGACAACGATCCCGTGGAACTGAGGCAATCGCTAAATGGGCTTTGACCTGAGCAAACGTACACAAATCGGCGGATTATGACAAACCAACGATAGTCGTGCTGATCGACCGGGGCCTCCTGACTGTCATTGGTTGATTATACAAGGCAGGATTTAGACTAGGATCAAGATGAGCGATCGAATGCGTTAGATTATGCGGTTGCAATAACTAGATTTCAAGACATCTTCATAAAAAATCCGAATCCACATCATCTGTATCACCATCACGGTATATTTGGCCTCTCTTTCACCTTTGAAAAACAAGACTAGAAGTAATCGGAACTAATGACCGTTTTGAGAAAAAAATTGAATTACTCATTTGGTTTGCTCGTGACAACTTTCTAAACTCATACTGATGAAACTAAGTGAGTATGAACTTTTTCGCAAACTAAAAAATACGTAAATCAATTACCTCTCCCAGGTGAATCTTGAGAGAATACGTTAGGTGTTGTTCTGAAACACCTGTACGGGACACAAGGGACACAGAGGGAAGATAGTAGCGGCAAAAGAGTAATAAGTCCATGCAATTCATAGAGAACGAAAAAAAACATCAGCAATAAATCGGGAACTTTTCATAGAAAGACAAGTCCACTATCTCCAGCTACTTTGATTTATAGAATTAAAAAAAATATTTCGTGATTAACACATACTTGTCTTAGAAGGTTGCTTACTTTAAAGTAATCAAAGAAAGCAGGCTAAATAATGAGTACTACGATAAGTGTTATATATATATGTATATGTATACATATGTATAGCCCAGGGCATTTTGCCTTCGTACCTAAGGTTGGCTCAGTCCAAATGACAAAGAATTGTCAACGAATCACAGTTATGGCTCTTCTGTGGACTCTTCGACGAAGAGCTTCCATGCACACTCCTGATGATACAGATTCCATTATGATGATATATATATATATATAGCAGGGATCACATTATTTGCACACTCACACACACACACACACAAACCCAACAGAGGCCAAATGCTGACCAATAAAACCATAACCTACTATTCCCACTCCGATTTACTAAGTGTGTGTGATGTTATACACCTGGGTGATTTCAAATAAAAGAAAACGAACTTATTCATTTATTTTGCTAACTAACCGGAAGCTTTAATCTCTAGAAAACGTCACGTGATAATCGACAGTGATCTTGAACATTCACGCTGACTTCCGTGTTTTGGAACTGTTAGTTGCACTTCCATGCTGCCAGATCAAAGGACCGGAAAATCTCAGACAATCACCATCCCCCGGCTCCTTTTAGAAACACTTCCGGAACAGCTTCGATTGTGAGTGATCACGTGGTATTTGGTGGAATAATGTTTCTTTATTAACCATAGTTCCACCTGAACTGTCAAAAGTGACACAAAATAAATATTTGGAGATTACTTCTAGATGAAGTGTTTCCGTGTCTACATAATCCTTGATTGGCACTTAGCAATTTGAGACAGTTATGTCTTCGGCGTGATTGTTGATTATCGGATCTGAGTTCGAGATTACACTGCGGCAGCAATAAGATCGAACATTCTATAAGGTTCGAGAAGCAGTTGTTGATGGCAAAAGATCATAGTGTGGACAGAAAGTGTTGGGAGAATCTTCTGATTCACCAGATCTCAGTTAAATAGCCCCCGAATGCGAATAGATTGGAGGGTGGTTCGGACCTGTATAACGCATTCCTCCCGGTCGACTACTTTGATGTACATTGTTCTCCGGGTCGAGTAGTATTTGGCAGACAGGCCAAAGTGTCCAGCTTGTGACGTGACGAAGGGGTACGGAAGCTTAAGAGGTGAGATATGTGAAATGGGCCCAGTTAGATAAACAGGCTGAAGCTGACGCGATTCCCTAAAGCAACTGTTGAAAACCTTGAGATATGGTTAAAGGCCGCTGTCAGTGGCGTTTTTTAATCCTAAGTCTTTCTGATTCCAAATAGTTCTTCTGATTTATGGTCTTCAATTTTTTTTTCACTAATTTTCAGTTCTGTGAGATCCCGACCAGCGGCTGAGGATATTGTCCCAAGGTTTATTATTAAACAAACTGAACTAAATACAACACTAGAGCACTTGAGGGTCCGTCGATAGTTAAATGACTGATATTTGAAAGGAGGTGCGCTTTCTTCTTGTGTGGCTGTATGTCTATGACCATGAAGACAGTTGGTCACTGAGTAACAATGGGGCCAATAAGTGAGATTACCCGATTCTAGCCTGGGAAGTTCGCGCCCAGATGAACCACCATCCAGTGTTTCATCTAACCCTATTGTTTTCAACGTTTGCTGGATGCCAGTGGACAACCAATGGTGATTGGTCGATGCTTGTCACAAATTTAAGCTCAAAACCTGTTGCGCTTTTCATTCGATTCAAAGTGTAGTGCCCAGTTTGAACCCGTGTTGGCCTCAGAATCTCATCCGGATTGTTAGAAGCGTACATGGATAATGAATCCATATGACTCCTCATTCAGAGAAAGAACACAAGGTCCGAAAATATGGGTTTTGTTGTCAGTAGTATGTTTCGCATACGGATGGGTAAACAAAATTCTGCGGAGGAACAAAATCTGTGTCGCAGTTACTGTCACTAGTCAGGTATGAGAATCTAAATTAAAAAAGATGCATAAGCATGGAGATGGCTAGACAAGAGGATACCAGATAAACATAGTTGACGAGTGGCAATAACCACATCGGTCTTGTGCTTCCGAGAAGATCTCGTCCATCCATGTGTATGTGAAACATACTACTGACAAAAAAGAGCATCTTTGAACAGGTGTTCTTTACCGGGCCTCAAACACGTTTCTGCCCCACCCCCTAACCCATCTGTGGGAATAAACAACGCTATATATGGTGATTTGAACAGAGAAATATCAGTAAATGTAGACCAGGTCAACACTTATTGTTCGGCCGGTATGATCACTGACCGATTTGTGAGTTTTCTTCGGTGAAAATCTACCGCCACTGGAAATGTTCACATTTTCAGGACTCCAAATTGGTACACAAATAGGCAGATGTTATATTCGTCACAGTGGGCCGGTAAACAGCTGAAAAGAAAACTCAACACTCACCAATCATTTTGATAAGGTTTGATAGGCATTAGTTCGGCTGGAAGTAAGCTAATACAAGTAGTTCCAAAAAGTTATTACCTGATATACCATGTCGAAGATGTTTCAGCAAGACTGAAGAGGATAAACGGGGTGACGGATATCTCTGTGGGGTGGATTATTTCAGTCATGCACATTTTCAGGTAACTATTTAAAGCAGAAATCGATACAACCTAAAACTTCAACAGAATTGAGTTTGTGAAAGTGACCCGAACCGAAAAGGAATTATTGCCTGCTTTTATTGGAGCAGTCAGAATGTACCGTATATAAACATATGTAGTGAGCAGTATCTGGATGCGTGAACAAAATTTGCCCGGAAGCACACGACCGGTGTCGCGGTTATTGTCGTTCGTCAGGTATACGTACCTGGTACTCTTTTGTCCAAACATCCTTCTGCTTGTACACTCCGAATTGGTATGTCTCACCAGAGTGGAATTTGTGGCTTCAGGAGTGTGCATGGAAACTCTTCGTCGAAGAATCCACAGTTGTGGTTCTCCTGTGGACTCTTCGAAGAAGAGTTTCCATGCATACTCCTGACGCCACAAATTCCATATATATGTATATATAATGTCATAATGCTGAAAGGTTTACTTTGATTTTTGAGTGACTTGTCACCCAGTAGACCAAGCCATATTCGCCATCGAGAAACATGAGAGTACGTTTCACAGCTGTTCTTATTGTTATTAGGAGATGTCACCTCAGGAAGTGGCGAATCGGTTGCAAATGAAAGAAGAATCTCCCACTCTTGGAGCTCCAGCAGTGGAGCTAAAAGTTACCGGATACTTTCGCTAGTTGGAAATACGGAAACCGTCAATGAATTTGGTGAGCACATGCGCACGGACAACCGGTTGCGTGGTAGAGCACACGCGGTACAAATGCGTGGATTGCGTCTGATGACTGTGTGAGTTCGAATCTCACCTAGATCGAAGGATTTTCACGGTTAGACCAATTCCAGGTTTATCATGTTTGCCAAACCAAGCTTCGCAACAGGTAGTTACATAAGATGGCAAAATTATTGATTTATAATTGAAAACCTTGATTTCCCGTTTTTTATCATCCTTTATTTCCGAACCGTTGATATTCCCCTCTGTTACAGGTCTGAATACGTCTTTTTATGAAAAAGCAAACAACTGAACCTCCCACAAACCAGATGTCAGCTTGCCAAGCTACATAGCGTGTAATGACCTTGACGCCAGCGCGAAAATGTGGAGTTTACTCATTTTCCGGTTACTGGTCGAAATCGAACCCTTCATACGACGCTGATAACGGCTCGCTCAAATCGTGCGAAAACAACGGGGTAGAACGAGGCAAGATCGACAAAAACCAGCCAAGCTGTTAGGGAAGGGATTCTTCTGTGTTGTCTTCACATTTTGAGCGTACGAAGAGGTCGAACACGTTCATAGAAATCGTCTACGAAGCGATCTTTCTGGAGGCAATGACCCATTAGACAAACACAAGCAGTCAAGCCCAGTTTATACCATTCCATTATCTCGGATGTAATAAACAACTGGTCAATGAATAAGGCACGCCATTACGCACACCCACACACACACACACACGGCTCCTGAAAAAAGGTTCTCAGCGAAATCGGAGCCCAAAAGTACAAACGAACTATACGGTGATGGTGAGAACACTGAGGCGACGGAATCGGAGCAAGTATTCATCGGTTCAAGGCTTCTTACAGAGCTCGGATCAACCACTTCATTTGCAGGTGATTTTTGCTACGAAATAAAGGTTAAAAAACGGCAAAACCGACTTGGACTTGTTAAACGTGTCTGGTCATAGTTATTCAGATGCTTGTAATGGACTTCAGTGGTTGCCTCCTGAGGAAAACATATCTGCACCATCAACAGTGAGGAAAACGGGAATTAAATGATCAGATCCGATGGTAATGCGCAAATCGGTGGCAACTGAAGAAATCGAGATAATTCGGCAAAATATAGTTCAAGTAAACCAGAAGACCTTCGTTAAACTTGCCTTGAGAAAGACTACCCAGGGTAGTTGAAACATCGGTGCATCACATCTACCAACAACGCTGTGTTATTAACATTAAATCATTCACAATTAAAACCAATAAATGGTGCATCGATTTTTCCATATACTCCTCATATCATTTGATCTTCACTAGGAATTTGACATGGCAGCTTCTTATAAGTACTTGTCTACAAGACGCGTTTTTCATCTCCTGTAATTTCATTATTTTAAATTTCATAATGGAATTGTTTTGAAAGACAAAAATGGGAAAAAATTGTTCTCCTTTTTTCGATTGGTTTGTTGAATCGCTCAGCAAGTGACCAAAACAATTATATGATGAATCTAATTGACTGAGACGGAAGCAATAAAACTTCGTTAGATTTTCAGGGCTCTGTTGGACACTGATGAACCGTATCAGTAATCGTCTTTCTATTCTTTTGTCTTCAATCTTCTGTCTGGGGAATAAAACGGCTCTTACCGCAGTCGACCTCCATAGCCTCCTTGGTTGCTGATTAATACCTTGTGCGCAAAAGGAAGATTAGATGTTGGTTGTTATTATAATTCATGCGTTTGCGGCGCTCATCTCTTCTTTGAGTAACCACGGTGGTATTGCACAAATGCTTCATCTTTATTAAAAATTATTAGCAGTACAAGTCCACAGTAATCGAACAGAGACTCCGTAATATTTGGGCTTGAAATTAGTATAGGTAATTCGGTCAGCCAACGTAACGAGCAGAGACGAGTTATCAATAAGTGCTGAATT
>LUCM01011163.1:5318-16102 GCA_008360955.1 Fasciolopsis buskii | reverse complement strand
ACTAAGGTGTTAGCTTCGATGAAGCTGCGTCTTCTGAAACCGATTCGCTAGCGTAACATCTGCGAACAACAGGCCGGATCTCGTCCAGGTCGAGGATGGATCGACCAGATATTCACTCTCCGACAGATACTCGAAACGCGCCACATCGCACCGCCGCCTACGATCGTGGTCTTCCTTGACTTGAAAGGTGCTTTTGACTCCGTGGATCGGACAGTACCATTCAGTTGTCTTTTATTGGAGTAGTTCGCCAGTTAAGTTCGTGAACTTGTTGCAACCATTGTACAGATGCGGTGGTGGCCAAGCGGATAAGGTCGTGGCGCTTGTGGAGCGTAAGAGGTCGACTGGGTTGAGAATCCTTTCAACCTGCCAGTCACTCTGGTCCGTCACCTGGGCAGCCGTCTTGGCTGGCCGCTGCGGTCCTCGAATGTACGTGAACAGATTAGATGGAGCAACGTGCGGTATGTTATTGAAGAAAGATGGTAAAATGATAAAGACATGTCCTGTCGTGAAGGGATTATGTCAAAAACTTAGGTAAGATTCAAGTTCATTCGAAACGGATAATGCGCAGGGCGATCAACAAGGGGATGGTGGCAGGGCCCAGTGGCCTACCCCTGTCACTCCGTCATGGAGTATAAGATAGTGAACGTTACTTTAAGGTCTTCCAGGACGTGGAATGGAGGTCGAAACGTTGAGAAGGGAATAAGGAAAGGCTATGCGACCCAGATTTACGCTGACGACGTTCGTGTTCCTGTTCGAGTCTTGCGGGACCACTGCACAACGCCGGCCACTAGATAGACTTTCGAGAATGGTTGCTCGGGTTTGGAATGTTACTTTGCACCTTTAAAGTTGCAAAGTTACAATTTTACAGGACTGGACGACAGTAGCGCCGAACTTGATACTGGGAGGAGAGGAACTAAACGATTGTGGACTGTCTCAACTTACCTTGTAGTTGGCGATGGATCCAAACGATGGTTTGCTCGGGATTGGAGGTAAAATGCCAGTATTAATCCAAGGGCTCGGTGCAGCTTACGGCTGGATTGAAGCACTAGTGGGCATTCGGCCTTGATATTTCACTGAATTTAGATGATGGTCTGTGCTGTACTGTGCTGCCAGTGCATTCAGTTCGGTTGTACGGTTGCGAGCTCGTGGAGTATGGGCGTGTGGGCAATGTGTCGGTCGGTTGGAGGTTTTCGACAGCCCATGGTTTCACGTAGTATGCGCATCGGATTGGGGATGGAGTGACCGGAGGAGTATATTGAGGTTAGGAATCTGGTACTTGGGTGCCACTTCTGAGAATGAGCTTGTCTTCAGCGTATAGAAACTTGTAGATACGCTGGGTTGGAGAGTCGGGTCACGTTGTTGTGCATGACACACGAACCACTCGCTTCTGCCCATTGCACGTTGCCTTATTTTGGTGTTCCTTCTAGGAGTAGAAAGAAGCCATGTGAAGGCCAACAGATGGACGTGGAAACGTGGGGATCGAGAAAACTGTAACAGCGGGAACGTAGGTAAAGTAGGTGTCTCACACCTTTGTGGTTCGGGCTCCGAAAGACCACGTCGACTTGCTGGCTGGGAGACACTGAAGGAGTATGGACAGTGAACCGTGCAACAGTGGGCGATCGTTGCTGTCAATTTCTAATCCAATGTCAGAATGATTGAAAGGTTGCGTTTTTGTACAGCTCAGTTAGACTGTGTTCCGTGTGTTGGCTGCAGCAGCATCTTATCTTTTCCCGCCTGTGTAGGTCCACTCCCTGTTTCCGTTGGCTATCCACTCTTTTTATATAAACGTGTAACTCTGGGGAAAGCCAGCGGTCAGTGAGGCTTGCCTTGCTGTTTGACGCTGAACGATGATGATGACTATAAGCACTCTTTCATTCACATAACGAAGACAAACACTGAATACAGAGTGGCCTTTTATTTTCCATCGTGCTTGTAGTTGAAGTATAGACTGCACGTTACCATTCATCACCATGTGTTATAGCAGTGCGCAAATGCAACCGGCTGCATCAGCAACGTGTATGGCAAAACAAGGAAAGTAACACGTGAACAAATCAATCCATGGAATAATACAATAATCCGAGATCCGTTGCCAAGTGTTTCCCTTGTTCAATATCAACCAGTCTGAACAAAGTAATAACCGAGAAAAAGACTGCATGGAAATGGACTAGATAGTCTGAACGAATCCTAGACGAGAGTCAAGTTCTGGCTTAGCATATACCTCGGCACCGCCACATTTTGAACAGAACCCAAAAACTGTGCATTTATTTGAGTTAGCTTAGGACCAAAATACAGGTACAGACAAGGCTACCAACATTTGCAAACCAAGATTGGTTGAGATCAATCGGAAATCGAGGCACTGTGCACGATCGCCGGTCGCACTGTAACAATGCTAGTTAGTAAGCACCGACCAAATCTTTATCTTCAGACATTTGTTAGAATATTGCTATGCTTTCCAAAGACGAATGGTAATCGTGCTCCTAGATATTGCCACGAACTCCAAACACACCAGTAGCACTCCAATATGCTTCTGTTTGTTGAGGCACGCTGCACCAGCGAACTTATCACCCCAAGGTCAACTTACGACCAATAAATAACTATAGCCACTATCCGCAATTCTCAGTGGAGCCAGCGTTGCCCTATGGTTTCATTCCCATTCAGCTTTTTTTCTAAACAATGTCACATGGGATCCTTTATCTGGCAGGTTAAGTTACTTAACTCCAAAGATCAGCATTCATGTTCTGGTATGTTGTGTACAACCTAGAAGAACACATTGACTAGTCTACCCATTCACGTACCAGAGCATTCACATTTGGTAACCGGTCGTTTCGTTGATACAACAACCAATTTACAAGAATGGTAGACGAAAGATAATAGCACGGTGATGGAAGTGAGCATGCCTATCTCCAAGGCTCGAGCGGCATACACTGGGCTGAAGCACTGAGGTTGACAGGCAGTGTTTATTATGTCACAGTGCGCCCGATTCTGTTATATGGCTGCGTGGCTTTAACTTTGTGTGCGCGTAGTGATTTTCATTAACCGACGACTACCTAATACCGCCAGCTTTGGGTGGAGTGGCTGTGTGAGTAATGCAGAGGTTAGGAATCCAGTATTAGGTGCCGGTTCGGAGAATATTTTATCGCGGAATATGAAACTTAGGGGTGGGGTTACGTGTTGGGTGTCAACTAGTATCGATTTGTATTATGTAATGAGGCTAGTGCTACACCTGCAATCAACATGTTTGGGACACCCATGGGGGCAAATGAGCAGCATAATCTTAACCAACAATCGATCCCGTGATCATGTGACGTATGCGCATATATATATATATATATATATATATTGAAGAAAATAATTGAGTTGCGAAATGCTCATTGTGACGTTTCGATACAAACTGTAAAATGCTGTTGCACGATTGGATTGGCTCAAAGCCAAACCTTATTCTTGTAGACCAACAAATGGGCAAGGTGGATAGGTTTAGTGGCACCGATTGGAGATCGAGTATTCTGCAGCAGCAGTTAGGTTAGCAATGTTCTATAGCAGATATTCGAAGACTTTCGATGTTTGAACACCGCTGTCTTCGTAGTATTCGTAAAATTTGATGGGAGACCTTGTGAGTAACCCAGATGTTAGGCGTAAGGTACTGAGTTTTGGAGCCCAGTCTTTAGAACGGGCACTGAATCAAAATACGTTAAGGTGGTTGGGACATGTTTTTTGCATGCTCACAGAACACCTGCCTCTTTGTACGCTTTTCTTCGAGGTAGGTAATAGTTGGAGGTGGCCAGTCGATGGCATGGGGAAAAAGTACGAAGCTTTAACCAGTGAGCTGGTTCCTTTATGTGTAGTTATACCACCGGGTTTGAATCGACGAGATCCCCGAAGCAATGGTTGGCGACAATGGTTGATATGGCTGTGCCGCAGCCCGTTGTCTTCTTGCATTCGAAACCAATCTTCTGTTTAGTTCTACAACTTATTGCTATCCGGTCGATCTTTCACAATTCGTGGCTCGTTTCTTCGATTTAAACAGGTGATACTATGAGGTACTACCCGAAACAAGAGCACGTTGGTGCAAGGTTAATGTTTGTACTTATTGACCTAAACTGAACGGTAGACCAATAGTGTCTACGGGTTTGGACTCAGCTAAGATATGGTCGTTACGTTTCAGATTGCCTGTCGAGTTAGAGCCCCCTGTCGCTGTGCGACGCAAACTGTGCCAAAATCCGTTAGATAAGAACAAGGGTTATCTGCGGAGGATTTAAGTCTGCTCCCATTATCCGTGCGCTGAGCGGGCAAGGTGAAACGCCCACCTAAACGAGTTTCTGATGTACTAAGTTTTCCAGCTTGTGCACTAAAACCACCCGTTATTAATACAATACCAAAACCTTTGCTTCTACGAACAACATTGACGAGTTCGTCATAAAACTCGTCTTTTTGCGTGCACTTCTATAGTCCGTTGGAGCCTATGCCAAGATGGCAAATAACCTGCGCCTAACATAACTCATGGGGATTGAGTTAACATAGCCTTCCCTTCGTACGCCGACTGACCGTGAACCTGACTATAAACTAGGATCCGGTCTAAAATGGACGCTACAGCCCTTGCTAATCAGGGCTGTTCCTAAACCATGTCCATTAGCACATTGAGCTGCTTCGTATCCTGAGGTGAGTAGCAAACACCTTGGTGGTATATTAGGCGCAGTTAGTTGGAATTAGCGACTCACTGACGTAGCAGACGCGAACTCCCATCCGGTCCATAATCAGCGCTAAAAGCGCCTATTGCCCAGACTGCATGAGAGTGCAGACATCGGGGCGGAGATTCACAGAATGACGGTGTTTGCGAAAATACGAGCTACGAGACTGAAAATTACTCAACACTGATAATGGACCGTTGTGAGCCTCAGGGGTGTTATTAGTGCAGGCAATTTAGGTATGTAGAACGGGCAGAGACTTGGTTGGGGGCATGAGAGATGGGGTGAATAAAAGAGAAGGAACTGAATAATATACATATATATATACCACCCTGAGCAACGCAAGGGATGACGCAAGCTATCACAGCACATCAAGGTACATTTTCATTTTCTGGGAAACCGTAGATCTATGACTACCTATTCCAATGATTACTCTTCCGGCGCTTGGTGTTTTAGCTGTACTTTCGTCGCCAATCGCAGCATAATTTTAGTCTACTTTCAGTACCCGATGCAATCCCCAAGTACACCTCCGCCTTGAAAGTATGCATATAACTTCATTGTTTGTTCCTTGTGCACTAGTTTACCTTAACCTCGTTATTCTAGTTGGCATTCGGCAATTGTTCTTTAGTTTCATTTCGAAAAGGAAGCCAATATTTCAGCTTCAATACTTGAACTATATGACTAGCTTTGCATAGGTCAGAAGTAGAATCACCGAGCAAAGCAAAAGCCGAAAATCAAATTCAGTCCTTCCGGAAGAACAGGCAGAGGTCAGGCCAACTTTAAGATCCCACTTACTCGCAAAACAAAGAAAATAATACGCAGGATAACCCTAGAGGATAGTCGCTGGGACTGAGATGCTGACTCATCCTACTTTCTAACGACAACACTATCCACTGACACCAAAACGTATAGGCCTTGCTCACGGAAACTCACCGTGATTATCCGTGGTTCGTGAAATAGACTTCCTGGCATTCACCAGCTTCAGGATAGTGGCTCCAGGCGATAATGAGTCATCCAAATGCAGGGAGGAATGAAGGGTTGGTCGGTCAATCAAACTGAGAGAATCCTTTACACAATTCAAAAGAGATTCAATCTGACTAACCAATTCCGCCTCGTGCTTGAAGACTTCCAGTGTGTTTTCGAGGTTCGCATAACTGAGAAATTCAGCAACCAAGGATACGATGATCAGGCCTTACTAAATATAAATAAGCTATCCAACACAGCATTATTACCATCTTCCGTAGAACAAATTCCACGCAAAAAAGTATTTGCAGGAGGGATTTTTTCGTGGTAATTATGCTTCTCTAAGGCCAGGTAAACAGCCGCTCGAAGCTGAGCCTGCATGTTACGCGAATATCACAAGGAACGTAGCCACTTTACTTGAAGCTTGGGCAAAATACCCGTTTCATTCAGGGATCGAACGACGACATCCTTAAGATCCGCATCCTCGTCACCCATCTCAAACAAGATTTTAGGCACTTGCCATAAATACCTCAAGGACGGACGGCAACTAACAGCACAGACCGATAGTGACGAAATGTACACTCTAGAAATTCCTTTGACTACCGTGATGTGATATCTGATTCATAAACTCAGAGGTTGACTAAGCACTTCTTCGAACTGAAATCCGCAGGTCTTAGTGGTGGCAGACTTTTGTTTGAATCAACGAGAATCAGTATATATGGCACCGCGGTCGCAGACGCACAGAGACGTGTTCAATCACCCGCTTGGTCAGTTTAGTTCGTTTCCATTCGTTTGGCACAGAACAGAGGTAGTTAAATTGGAAAAAAGGGCGCCTAGATCTCCTCCGATGGCATGTGCAGAGAATGGCACCCATCCCTGTCGTTCCAACAACCCCGCTTCCGCTGAAAGGGATTAGTAGAGAGAAAAAAGCAGGGTAAGAGAACGAGTACTCCGTGGACGTTCCAAATGGGTGTGCAAAACGAAAAGCCAGTTATGTGTCTCATGAGTACAGACACGTTGCTTAATCTCGTTTGCGAACTAATTCTACCTTGAATATTTTGGCATCATTAGCTTTAACGATTCCTCTTGCAGCATAACACTGATTTCCTTCTCCGGATCGCTTGTTTAACCGAGCGTTGACCCCCCAGCGCGGTCACCATTTGCTCGTCGGTCGCGCACCCTCACTTTGCAAGCTATTGTTAAAATATATTCGACCTCCCACCGCTTCCGACTACCATTTCAGTTTACCCCTCGATTGCTTTGGTTCTCAGTGTTGCAACCATACAGAGCGGAGTAAGCGCGAAGCACAAGTGGTCACAACAGTTGAAGGCAAACAAAAGCACTAGGAGATCCGCGCTAGGTCAGATGGATTTGAACTTTGTAGTGGTATCTGTTTTTCGAAGAAAACCGATTATTATTGCATACCAACTTCTCTGACATCTACTGGGGTGCTTGTTGTCCATCCTCGGAAATCTATATGGTTGTGTCCTCTTTGTCGCCCACGAGGTTGAATAATGTCCGCCCGGGCTGCGCTTTTCGAATGTCCACTTCGACCACTCCGCACTTCTCCGTTGTGTTCTCCGATCTCGCGTATTGTCATAAAGGCGCCACGTCACTGTCACGATGTATACAACACGGTTCTCCTACCCTATTGTTTCTTCAGCCCTTCTATATTCCGTCGACTGGAGGGCTTGGCCATTCGCGGTGTCGGAGTAGGATAGAAAATTTGTTTTGTGCAGCACTCCGAAAGGCCTCTACATTGGTGCTCCCTCGTTCAAAGCTTGACCGACCGGTAAGCCCGCGAGTTTTGGTGCTTTTACCTCTTTCTGTTGAATGACATATATTGTTATCACAACTAATCGTCTGGTTGGTCAGGAACAGTGCGACGCAGGTCGTATTGTATCGTCTGCCATGTTTAAACTATCCATATTTATCCCGCATGACACCCAGCTATGGTTCGCAACTTCATAGTTGCATTTTATGCACGTGGGATCTTCCAACACAATGCAATTTACCTACGCCTTATATCCCCTCCCGCAATGTTATTAAACTTTACTGAACGCACCTAAGGAGTGGTCGTACGATCCGCTTACATGGGCTTTGTTGCAGCCCCACCGCCCTCAGGTGAACAGCGGTTGCGGCAGCCGAATTCACGACACCCCATTGGCTCCAGAAAACCAGGCAGCCATTGACACACCTCCAGTCTTTTGCGAGCCCCTCCGACCGGGGCTCGGAGATCATCCTGGAACTGCGGCTAGAGTCATTTCCAGCCCAACGTCCGTCTGGTGTGACGGCCCTGCTCGAAGACTCGTCTTAAGATAGGGCAACTCCCGTTGCCGACAAGATTATTGCGCTTATTGGTAGCGGGTCTGGCCCCTCACTGCCACGGCACCACGTGCTCGCCCTGGAGTAGCCACAGAGGAACCCTACTTTTCGGTCCATTCGTAGGCCCCGCAGTTTAAGACAGGGTGCTTGTCCCGAAACCTGCTCCAGTCATACGTAAACCTCGATCCGGGCGGTCTTCTTCGCTGGTCCACACCAGCCGTTGCTAGCGACCGGCAGGTAAAACAGGTTGGCCCATGTTAGCACCATCAGCTATTTGAGCTCGACATACAGAAACGTCGTCAACCGCGTTCCTTCGCCGAGGGATACGCCATGGTCGGCGATCAAAGGCGGCCGTACTCGATGGAAACGGTTCTAGACTAGTTGTCTATTTCATATACACGACCACCACACAAAAGCTAGATTTCTGCTTGATATCGGAACACAAGCTTTGGTCTTGCATATAGGCCACGCTGTCACGAGCATGATTGCCCCGGGTGTCGGCTGCGAATGGCACGTTCATCAATGCTTACGGCATGAGACAGCCGGAGGTCAGTCTGGGAGCAGGAGGACGGGGAATTTGGACCTTTTGTTAAATGCCGACGTCCCCACTGGTATAATGGGAATAGATTTTCTGCAGCGCTGCGAATTAATCCCTGATTCAGTTAGGCTGCAGTTGACTGAGCCCTCGTCGGACTTTAAAGGTTTAGGAGCCCTTACTGAGGCATACCGAATTACCGGTATATTATGACATTCCGAATGATTTTCAATCATTAGTGACTAAATTGCTCAAAGATAGGGAACCGGTGGTTGCTCGTGTGGACCACCACATCGCCATTAGTGGCTCCACCTTAGCAATTGGCAGCTGGCAACCCAACATTCGCCAGGAGCCATTACGGTGCTTTGCTTGCAAGTGGTCTCGTCTGCTCTTCACACAATTCTAGGGCTTCGCATCTATACAAGATTTTGGAGAAGCAAGGCGTCAACTGGCTGCCGTCTGGTGACATCGTGTACTCAACGCATTTACCCCTTTGGATAGTCACCAGACACACCACACACATCATGGCGCCACTTTACTCCAACGCGGTTTTCTAAAATCCATTCAGCAAGAGCACACCAGCATTCACCGGGGCCACTGAAGGCGCCGGGCAAACTGCTGCTACGGCACCCGCTGGTTTGTTTGAGGTCCCACGTATGCCTTTTGGGTTGCGCAATGCTGCTCAGACACTCCAGACGTTTAGCAGCCACAACTCAGGGGACTTGGATTTTCTTTACGTCTATATCAATTATTTATTTATTCCATCGCCGAACGTAGATAAACAACTCCACCATTTGACTCTACTTTCCCAATATCTGCCCGCCAATTGAATGATAATGGTAATAACTATGAGTTATCTCTCGGAGATATCCGAGACATGGCGATGTGCCTGATCATACTATACAGTTTACCAAATGACAAAACTTTTCACGTGCAGTGGGTGAAACGTAAACAGATAAAATACTAACATGAAGGGGAATCACAGACAAAGACAACGACGGTAAAGGGCGAGTAGCGGTAAGCAAAAGTTTCAGCCAAGATCGTGAGAGAGAGATTTGTTGCAGCATGCAGGCCGTCCTACCAAAGTGGCGCAGCAAGGTAGTTAGTCAAGACTGGCTGGAGCAGCATCATAACCTGATAAGCAGCATGCTTCGAAAAAGAGGCGAGCCAAGGTGGAAAGAAGTGATGAGAGGCGAAATGAGGCAGATAGATAAACAGAGCGTGGAAGCGTACCAGATGGACGTTATGCAAGAATTTTTGATTAGCGCTAAATGGAAGCCCAGAAATTGCTAAATTTACATGAATTTGTATCAATGCACCTGGGCCGCACTGATGGTGTCATTGGACATCATTCTGGACTCTCCAGCATTTCGCGGTGCAAGATAGCTTTCCGGGTAGTGAACACAAGATGGCCTGCTGATTAATTCATGTTCATCTCAGACCCCGAGCATCTTTAACCACTGCCCATTTCGTGAGAGACATTTACGAATGGGCAGACTGGGCTAGTTTAACTACCGTTCCACGGAGCCTTGGCTGGCTTGAACTTTTCCTTTTGTCTGGCTCCCAAGTAGCTGCCGATATCCTATATGCAAACTTACACTCGATTATCAAGAACATCTCTCCTTAAACAGCTTAACCCCCGGCGAATGCAAATAGGCGAAATCCACAAATATGAAAAAAGATTCTAAAACTGTCGAATATCTACACACAAACTTCTCCATATTATAAAGAAGAAATCGAGTTCAAATCGACCTGTTTGCTGCATTCGAGGAGCAAATTTGTAGGCACGGACAAACTGCTCTTCGGCAATCGAATCCCGTCCGCATGTGGCCAGACTTCTGCGACCCTATACTATTCGCAATAAATCTAATACCGTTATTTACATCATACACAACATCCAGCAGCCCGATGATCCAAAGGAGGATGCTAAGTCTTTTAAACCATGCTTCTCCACTTTCATTGCCAAGATCGCCACCAATTTACCCAGCCTTCCTAAACTAACAGAGCAAACATTTTCGTCCACCTTATTTAATACAGAGAAAGTAGAGAAGACTCGTCGTCACCAAACCGTCTTACCGACCTGGCTCAGACGGTGTTCCCCCTGCCCCATTCTGCTTCGGCAAACCCGACATTGCACTTCTTTCGTTAAACCTGTTTACTACTTCCATGCCAACCGGAGTATTTCCCATCCAGTTGGAAGTCTCCACCATTGTTACCCTCCACAAGAATGGACCATTGCACGACCCACAAAACTACCGTCCAGTAAACCAAACACCCAT